>JAKUCV010007743.1:0-51252 GCA_028386065.3 Turnera subulata | reverse complement strand
ATATCCAAACCACTGGGTATTCGGTATACCCCAACCTCAGGCAACAACATGCTAACCAGATATTCGGCATATCTGAGCCACTGCGGATATTCGGCATATCCGAGCCACTGCGGATATTCGGCATATCCGAGCCACTGGGTATTTGGTATACCCTAACCACAGGCAACAAGCCAAACGGATATTCGGTATATCCGAACCATTGGGTATTCGGTATACCCTAACCACAGGCATCAACATGCCAACCAAATCAAGTAACCAAACCAAGTAACCAACCATAGCATCCCAGAATTAATTTTCAAACCATCGGGTCGTACCACTACTTCCCACATATATCATCATCTCATATCAATTCCAATTCCAATTTCCAATTTCCATTTCCCAATTATCCACAGTCAATAGCTTATTCCAATTATCCAATCACAACGCTGTCTACCGTCAACAATCACAATATCCATAACAGTCAACAATTATCCACTATCCTATTAGCTCAAGTTACACAACAGGCCAATCCTTCATCAGTTCCATAACATCAATTACTCACAGTCCAACATCAATCACAACACAGTATCCAATAATCCAACAACAGTCATACAACGGTTCAATCAAGCAAATCAACATCATAGCAACAACAACAACAATAACCATAACTGCCAAATACCCAATACAATTCCATATTACCAAATATCCACCAACAGTACATATAGCACCAATTATTCACAATCAACAATTCATCACAATATCCACACGACCAATAGCACAGTCCAACAACAACAACATCAATAACAATAATAGTCAAATATCCGACAATGACCCTCTCAGTAGTTCATTCAAACAGCAAAACACACAATTATCCACATTGACCAGTTCATCATTAATCTCAACATAATATCGCAAATCCAATATCACAGTCTAAGATCAACAACAACGACAACATCATAGCAGTTAAACAACCGACAGTATCATCTCAGCAGTTCAATCAATCAACAAAGCAAACACAGTAATACGGGCACATATCAAGGGTTATCCATCCTCACCTTGGCCGATTACTCAACTTCGGAAAACAATGACCGGTCCGACGCCGGCTCCTCGGGAAACTGCCCGATATCCAAACCTATACCACAAAACCATATATACACATAAATGCACATAAGAGTATGTCATGATGCCAATATTACGAATTAATCCCATCCCGATTACTTATTCTTTATTATCTCCATTTATCGAAAATATTTAACCATACGTATATCCGAATATAATTTCGGTACTATACTTTAATTAAAACTCTTTTTCAAAATATATTCATAAAATAACTATAATTTCCAAAAGTAATAATTACTATAATTTTTCCAGAATAATAATAACGTATTTATAATTTTCAGAAAATATGTATAGTATTTATCTTTTTCTAAACATATATAATAATAATATTTTCAACACAAAATATAATTAATTTTAATTTACAAATACATATTTATATACATACACTAAAATCATAATTTTCCAGCCAAAATAATATACATATTAATTTCCAGAAATTAATTTCAAGTTACATGTATATTTTTTTCCAATTTAATAATAGTTTCCAACACAAAACTTAATTATTTAACCAAGTAAATATATTTATATTTTAATAAAAATTTCAGAATCAAATTATCCATAATTTTCTTAAAATAATTATATAATTTTTTTTCCAAAATCAATTTCCAGAATATTAATAAATAGATATATATATAAATTGTTTTGTTTTTTTTTTAATTAAGTGGACTGGGCCGAACTATGCAGCCCATGGCCAAGCCCAGGTCCAAGGACCAGGCCAAGGCTGCAAGCCCAACACACACCAGCTGCTTCCCCTCACCGGCGCGACCTCACCCCTGCTGTCGCCGTCGCATTCCGTCGCCGGATCCACCGTCACGCGCCGTCGACCCGAGCTGCGACCCGTGGATTCTGCTTCCTTCGCTTCTGCCGCCGCTGCCGACAGTTTCACGCCAGCCTTCCGCCGCCCCCGCGCCGCTCGTGCCGCCCAGATGTCGAGGTGGTGCTCGCGTCCTCCCTCGCGCCGCCGTCGTCGTCGAGGTGAGCAAGAACCCGAGTTGCAGACCCGTTTCCTCCCCGGGTCGCGCCTCCTGGGTTGGATCCGGGTTGGCTTTATTTTTTTAATTATATATATATATATATATCTGTTTATATATAATTACTGATATTTAATTTTCAAGAAAAAAATATATATTTTTATATTTCGAAAAATATGGTAAATCTGCGTTATGGTTTATGGTTTTGAAATATATATATACTTTGAAAAATAATTAAGTAATGTTTTAGGAAAAACTAATATTACTTGGAAATTATATATGTGCCTTGAAATTAAATTCTGTAAATTTAATATATATATTATTTCGTCTGGAAAATTATGATTTTGGTATATGTATATGAATATGTATTTTGGAAATTAAAGTTAATTATATTTGGTGTTGGAAAATTAAATTGTATATATATTTAGAAAAGATAAATATTATAAATATTTTCTAGAAATTATAAATAGCTTATTATTTTTCTGGAAAAATTATGGAGTTTATTATTTTGGAAATTATAGTTATTTTATGAAAATATTTTGAAAGGAATTTTAATTAAAATATAGTACCGAAATTATATTCGGATATACGTATGGTTAAATATTTTCGATAAATGGAAATAATAAAGGATAAGAATCGGGATGGGTGTATTTCGTAGTATGGGCATCATTGCATACCGAATATGTGCATTTATGTGTATGTATGATTTTGTTGTATAGGTTTTTGGATATCGGGCAGTTTCCCGAGGAGCCGGCGTCGGACCGGTCATAGTTTCCGAAGTTGAGTAATCGGCCAAGGTGAGGATGGATTTCCTTCAATATGTGCCTTATTACTCGGTTATTGTGTTTGGTGTTGTTGCATTGTTGGATGCTGTGCTTTTGTTGTGTTTTGGCTCGGGATGTCTATCCCGGTGCTTGTTTGGTATTTTTGGGATGTTTATCCCCGTGTCGATTTTCTGTGTCTTTTGGAATAAGTATAATGGCATAATTAATGAATAGTGACAAGGATGTCGATCCTTGGTATTTTGGTTAGGGATGTCGATCCCTGAGTTTGGTTTTTGATGACGGTAATATAATTGTCACGTGGTAAGTAGAGGTACGACCGGATGGTTTGTGACTGTTTTGTGGTGCCATGATCTGGGTTACTTGTGATGGGCATGTTGATGCCGGTTTGATTGGGATGTTGATCCCTGAGTTTGATATTGGGATGTTGATCCCGGGTTCTTTTTGATCTGGCACCAGGAACAGGTTGATAACCTGGTACGACCCTAGCTTATCCGTGACGGGGCCCGGAAAGATAAAATTGGATAATTGATTTTAATTTGAGTCTTTTGGTTGGGCTGTATAGCCTGTGTCTTTGACTTGAGTAATTTTAGTTGCATATTGATCGTCTTTCCATTGTCGTGAGCACTTCGGACTCACCCCTCACCTGCGGGCTTTCATCCCGTAGGATGAGTTGTTTCATGTACAGGTTTGGTGCATTCCAGACAGGCTGCAGCGTTATCCCTTGGACGGGCTTGGATCCATAGTTTGCATTTATGCATACAGTGTTTATGTGAGTTTAAGTCTTCCGCTGTGCATACTTCTGTTATTATTGGGCCATTGGGCCAGATTTGTTAATTATGTTGTTTTACTATTTTGGGCCGTTGGGCCGAGTTATCGTAGTTCACACTGTATGCTGGTCCTATTTTGGTTGGGTTGTCACAGTTCCGGCCTGCGTTTACTGTGTACGGTAAATTCGGGTCGGGGCGCTTCAACATAACTTCTTTTCCACCCTCAGACAGGGCAATGTACTCTGCCTCTGTAGTGGACAATGCTACACACTTCTGCAACTTTGATTGCCATGACACGGCCCCCCTGCAAAGGTCATCATGAGCCCAGAAGTAGACTTCCTAGAATCAACATCTCTTGCCATATCCGCATCCGTATACCCTTCAAGTATCAGACTCCCATGGCCAAAGGATAAACACAAACTAGAAGTACCCCTGAGATACCGCAATATCCACTTCACGGTTGACCAATGCTCTTTACCCGGATTAGACATGAACTGGCTAACAACACTAACGGCATAGGCAATATCCAGCCTAGTGCACACCATGGCATACATCAAGCTACCCACGGTTGAAGCATAAGGCACTTTCTTCATCTCTTCCTTCTCTTGGTCACTTGTAGGACTTTGCTTGGAGCTAAGCCTAAAGTGAGATGCAAGTGGAGAGCACACCGGTTTTGCCTTGCTCATGTTGAACCTATCAAGAATCTTCTCGATGTATCTTTCTTGAGACAACCACAATTTCTTCTTGTTTCAGTCTCTAGAGATTTTCATGCCAAGTATTTGCTTTGCCGGTCCCAAATCCTTCATTGCAAATGAACTACTCAAAGCTTTCTTCAAACTTCGGATTTTCTTTGCATCATGGCCAACAATCAACATATCATCCACATATAGCAAGAGAATAATAAAATTATCATCAGAGTACCTCTTGATATAGACACAATGATCAGAGGTAGTCCTGTTGAACTCATGATCTATCATGAAGGAGTCAAACTTCTTGTACCATTGCCTCGGAGCTTGCTTAAGACCATATAAGCTCTTCCTCAGCTTGCACACAAGGTTCTCTTTTCCCTTGACTTCAAACCCTTCCAGTTGCTTCATGTAGATTTCTTCCTCTAGCTCACCATGGAGAAAAGCCGTCTTCACATCAAGTTGTTCAATCTCCAAGTCCAAGTGGGCGGCCAGACCCAAAACAACCCGGATAGAAGACATCTTCACAACGGGATAAAAGATTTCATCAAAATCAATCCCCTTCTTTTGACCAAATCCTTTCACAACCAATCTCGCCTTGTACCTTGGCTGTGAAGTACTTTCTTCCATCTTTAGCCTAAAGACCCATTTGTTGTTAAGTGCTCTCCTCCCCTTTGGCAACTCAACCAACTCATAAGTGTCATTCTCATGCAAGGAATTCATCTCATCTTGCATGGCTTCCAACCATTTTCTTCTATCATTAAGTGACAGGGCCTCTTCATAGCTCTCCGGCTCTCCTTCATCTGTAACTGTCACCCACTCATTGGATGGATACCTTGTAGATAGTTGAGGCTCTCTTGATGATCTTCTCAACTGTGGCTGTGGTAGTGGCTCTACATCAACATGCTCCGGTGCATCATTATCAACTGTAGGAACATCATTGGGCTCATGACCGATTAAATCACCATCATCATTATGCACATCTCCCCCGTGATCAGTATGGACAAATAGAACTGTACTCGGGCCACCTAGTGCCTCACTAGAAGAAGAGGAAGAAGTACTAGGCTTTTCCATCTCATCAAAATCTTCTAGTGTCTGGTCTTCAAAGAACACCACATCTCTGCTCCTTATGATCTTCTTGTTCTTCAAATCCCACAATCTATACCCGAACTCATTATGCCCATATCCAAGGAAGATACACTACTTGGTCTTGCTATCAAGCTTGGACCTCTCATCTCTAGGCACATGATCAAATGCTTTGCAACCAAACACCCTCAAGTGCTTGTAGGACACATTCTTTCCACTCCACACTCTATCTGGAACATCATCATTAAGTGCCGTGGAAGGAGATAAATTGATCAAATCAACCGCAGTCCTCATTACCTCACCCCAAAAATGACTTAGGCAATTTTGCATGAGAGAGCATACTGACAACTCTGTTGCAAATGGTTCTGTTCATTCTCTCTGCTACACCATTGTGCTGCGGTGTCTTGGGAGGTGTCTTCACAAGCTTGAGGCCATAAGAGTTGCAATACTCTTCAAATGGCCCCCGGTATTCGCCACCATTGTCCGCTTTAACAGCCTTCAACTTTATCCCAGTTTCTCTCTCAACACTGGCATGGAACTTCTTGAACACATCAAGTACCTGATCTTTGCTCTTCAACACAAAAGCCCACACTTTTCTAGAATAATCATCAATAAAGGTTACAAAATACAAAGCACCTCCATTGGATCTATCACTCATGAAACAAACATCAGTGTGAACTAAATCAAGAGCATTACTTTTTCTAGATGGAGGAAAAGTATGGAAAGACACTCTATGTTGCTTGCCAACTAAACAATGAGTGCAAGATTTAGGCAAGGTACCTGACAAGCTTGGCAAGAACTCTTTCTTTGCAAGCAATTGTAGGCCTTTCTCACTCAAGTGCCCAAGTCTCTTATGCCACAACTCCATAGAGACTTCATGCTCAACGGCATTTACTTCATCATAGCGTGGCTTTGCTTGAGTCTGGTGGGGAGTATTCTCCTTTTTCCCTTTTGCCAAAACAATTGCACCTTTTCCTCTAGTAAGCTTCCAAAGTCCATTACCAAAGCTACTGTGATATCCCTCATCATCAAGGATGCATGTGGAGATCAAATTCAATCGAAGATCCGGAACATGTCTCACGTCCTTGAGTAGCAACTTGCACCCAAGATTGGTTTCTAGACAAATATCACCGACGCCAACAATCCGAGCATCGGACTTGTTACCCATCTTCAATGAGCCAAAGTCACCACTCTTGTAGGTACTAAAGACTCTCTACAAGATGTGACGTGTCGGGAAGCACCACAGTCTAAAACCCATGTATATTCTTGCTGTGCAACATTAATGCTCTCCTCCTCATATAAAAGGAAGGAATCATCCTCGGAATCAATTGCCACTGCACTTGAATCTTCTTTGGCAACCTTCTTGCTTTCTTCCTTTTCTTGATCTCTCTTGAAGCTTCTACACTCTCTTTGGATATGTCCCGGCTTATCACAATAATAGCATCTAATCTCACTTCTGAATTTGGAATGTCCTCTAGGCTTCCATTCTTTCTTCTTGTCACGAGACTTGGAATGTTTTCTTCCTTGCGGTTTTCTACTCTTGCTCCTCCCCCTGTTCTCTGTAACAAAGGCCTCTGAATCAGTGGACTTGACCCCCAGTTCTTTCCTCCTACACTGCATCTAAAGTGAGCTTCACAGCATGAGCGGAATTGCTAAGGGATACTGTCAAAGTCTCCCAACTGTCTGGCAAAGAACTCAACAAAATCAATGCTTGCACTTCATCATCTAGATTTATCCCCAAAGTGGTCAAGTGGTTCAAGATCCCTTGGAAGTTGTTTAAGTGCTCTGACATATCATGCCCATCCGAATACTTCAGATTCACAAGTCTTTTAATCAGAAAGGCCTTGTTCTACGCACTCCGCTTCTCAAACAAATCTTCCAGCTTCTTCCACAACTCATAAGCATCTGTGATCTGACTAACATGATGAACCACACTAACATCAATCCACTTCCAGATATTAGCAACAATTTTCCGATTCAAAGAGTTCCACTCTTTATCACTTGTACTTGCATCCTTTCGGCCCTCACACTCAATAGGCCCAAACAAGTCATTGCAATACAAATGATCCTCCATATACATCTTCCACACAGAATAATTCGATGAATTGAGTTTTATCAAGCTAGCTTTATCCTCCATTTTGATATGCACAAGAAACCACAAACAATGAACCTTGGCTCCGCTACCAGTTTGTTGGGGAAAATCACAACAATTCAACACAACAACAATTAACCGGAATCAAATGCGCAGCGGAATAACCCAATTAAACACTTTCCCCTCTTTGTGCCACCAAAATGAGATATCACAACCAAGTAATAAAATGCTAGCAATAAAAAAACCAACACAACCACAACACCGAATATACGTGGAAAACCCCCAAGGCGGGGTAAAAACCACGGGACCGAAGTCCGTCAATCTCCACTATCACAAATAATAATGGGTTCACAATACAAGTTCTTCCCTAGATAAAACTAGAGGCTACCATATCAAAGGCAACATCAAGATCAACATATCTTGGCTATAGCAACATGCTCATCACTAAACTAGTGGATTACAAGCAACAAATTGGAGGAGAAGTGGGTAAGTCTCACCAAATGGGTATAATACCAATACCGAAAAAACATGAAGCTTCTCAACGATCGGCTCCATTCACTTTGTAGAGCCTAAAGAGGAGAACAACATACTGAAATTTTATCAAAATTGGACTCCGTTTGCTATCCGATCAAGGCTTGCAAAGATGGGAAACATTTCCCCTTTTCTTCCTCTTTTGCTCTCGGCCAAAGAACCCCTCCCCCTCTCTTTTTTTTTTGTTGCTCACACTCACTCTGCCACTCACCAGCATTCCTTTTTTTTTTCTTTTCTGGTTAAAAACCGGGATTGCATTGATATGCGATAAAATCTTACAATACAAGTGTTAAACAGGTTGAGAACCTATTGCAGAACAAGTACAAAACAGTTTGAAAACCTATATTCCCCTTTCCTCCAGTAAAATATGGTTAATTACAACTGGAGGGAATGACAAAACATTTAGTCCTGGACTAAGGTTGTGGGCTAATGAGGCAATAGCATGTGCTGCCTTATTGGCCTCCTTCTCATAACATCTAATGACCAGCATCTATGGGATTTTAACAACGTCTTACACTGTCCAGCATTGTTACCAATTGCATGATCCCATTCAAAATCATCTAAGAGCCATTGCAAGACAGCGCTTGCTTCAGATTCCAAAAGCAAAGATTGAATGCCCATAGAGTTTGCCAGTTTAAGGCCCTGCAGGATAGCCATCAATTCAGCCTGGAATGTTGTATCAGCCTGGGCAGTCATACCAAACCCCGAAATCCATAAGCCATGTGCATTGCGATATATGCCACCCAGGCCAAACCGCATACTAGAAGCACAAACCTCCACAGCAACATTCAGTTTCCAAAACCCATGCATTGGAGGCATCCATGTGAGTGTGTTTAAATTAACAGGTTTAATTCTGTTCTTACTAAGGGATGGAGCATCAATAGCCTTTTTAATGCTTATCGCCAATCTCAGAATGGAATGTATTGGTGAGCGTACGGGATCAACATTTTCGTCAAAAATAAGCTGGTTCCTCCATTGCCATATTTGCCAACATGCTACTCCAAAGGTTAAGTCCCAATCCCCTTGGGTGTTCACTCCCTGCAAGTTTGCCGAAATCCAATCTAGTAGTTCAAGTTCAAAGAATGAAACATCTAGAGGCTGAGCACTAATACCTTGCCATATGTCTTTGATGCATGCGCAGTCCCTTGTTGCGTGAAGGGCTGTCTCTTGTTCATTTTCGCACCAGGGGCACAGGTTAGAGTCAGCCATGTGTCTGGATGCTCTCAAGTCGTTCGTCAAAAGTTTCCCATAACTGAGTAGCCACAGGAAGGTAATGATCCTCGCTGGTCCTCTCTAATTCCACACCTCCTTCCAAATCTTTTCCACTGGACTCCAACTATCCCTTTGTAGCACCTCATAGGCAGAACTTGTTGAAAAATCCCCTTTCTTTTCTGGTAAGCATTTGGCTCTGTCGGCACCCTTATCTCTTCTTGGCATGGTTGCATTGCCGAGTTTGATACCCATTGCCATAGGTAAAATGGGCGTTAAAACAGTCCAGTTCCATTGGCTCATATTAGACATGGCATCTGCTACCTTTCACCTCTTCACTTCATTTGGAACTTGCATTGCTTCAGTTGCTAAGAAAGTCTCCCCATCTATCCATTTATCGAACCAGAAGCTTGCATCTTGTCCATCTCCAACAGCCCATCCGACCTCCTCTCTGAAGTTGGCCCAAATATTGAAGATGGCACCCCACAAGTTTGAACCCGGTTTTCTCTTCAATTTGCAGGGTAATTGAGGATGATTTCTGAAGTATTTGTTTCGGAATACCCTCACCCACAATTTTTCCCTTTGTGTCACAAGGGCCCATGCCAGTTTCATGGAGAGCACGTCATTCACTTCTTTCATTTTTCTAATACCAGCCCTTCCTCTATTTTTTGGGTGATAGACCCTTTCCCAACACAGTAGATGCACTTTCCGTTGGTCCTGGGTCGAACCCCACACAAATTTTTTACATAGCCTATCTAACGCCTCACATGTTGTCCGTTGGAGTCTCATTGTCTGCATGGTGTATAATGGTAGTGCCGACAACACAGACTTGGCAAGCACCAGCCTACCTGCCATTGATAATCGGTTAACTTGCAAACCCTCAAGTTTTTTGTGCGCATTCTCCACCAGGTAATTGAAAGTAGCTTGTGAGGCTCGTTGGTGAAGTAGAGGAACTCCCAAGTGTCTTCCGAGGTTGTGAGTGAGTTGGAATCCGATTTGTCTGCTCAGTGCTTGTGCCTTTTCAGGTGTCACATTCTTTGAAAAGTGGATGCGTGCCTTCTCCCTACTTACCTTCTGGCCCGAGAACAAACAGAAATTGTTGAGACAGTCATTCACAATTTCGACTTGGTCCCGGCTAGCAGTAGCAAATAGGAGTAGATCGTCTGCAAAAAATAGATGTGATAATTTCGGCCCTCCCTGACTTACTGTTTTCGGCTTCCACCTTCTTTTTGAAATGGATTCTTCAATGGAATGTCCCAATCTCTCCATACACAACACAAACTGTAACAGCCCAGGTAAAAATTTCATTTTTACCGGGACTGTTTAAGTTAATGTACAGTAATTTACCATTGATTTTTAATCTTGGGTAATTAAATTATGGTAAATCGAGTATTGGATTTTGAAACCGAGCCTTAACCTACGTTCGGGATTTTTCTGCGGATTTTACGGACCAAGTTGGGATTTTTCCGGGTCCGGGAATCTTCGGAAAAAGCCGGGATTATTCTCGAATTATCGGACCAGAAATAAGATAAGCGGGTATACCGGATATTTTCTGGTCCAGGTGGGCCACACTTCACATGCAGCATAGTAACTGCATAATTGAAGTTCAATTATTCAGCCGCCAATTCCTATTCAGCCTGTGACTTATCAATAATTTTGCTGTCTATATAATTATTTTTCTTCTGCCTACCTATACACGCCATCACCTGCTTCATCCCATACCTGTAAAAGTCACTCCCCTGCTCAATTCCTTCCTTCTTTGTTTTTGCAAAAACCCAACCCAGTACCCTTCCTCTACTCAAACCTGTTAAAGAAAAATAAAAAAAAAGAAAAAAAAAAGGAACTAGCCAAAGTGTTGTCGTTTTGGCAACTTCTCCTCCTCCCCTCCACCTTTCCTTCACCGTGGCCGTGAGCCACACCGGTCACCACCAACCACCTCATCTTCTTCCTCCCCTCCTCGAGTTGCCGCAGTCCCGACGACGCCCCGAGGAGCTCGACGCCGTCGCCTGCAGATCGCGCGACCCGAGCCCGCGTCTCCTCTTCCCCTCTTCGCCACGACCCGACGGACACCACCGGCCGCCACTCTGCTCGCGTCGGCCGCCCGCTAGCTTGCCTCGCCGCTGCAGCCGCCTCCTCGCGCCGGCCGTCTCGCCCGACGCCTCGTGTTGCCGTGCCAATTGCGCTGCCGCCGTCTGCGTGCCCGAGGTGAGCAGCAGACCCGTGGATGACCCGGACAGGTCCTTGGGTCGGGTCCTAGGCTGCGCGGGTCCTGGGCCGGATGTGGCTTGGGCCTGCTGTGGTCTGGCTTGGACCTGGGCCTGATCCTGGGTTTGGGTTAATAGTTGGATTTGAATAGTGCTGGGCTTTGGATGTGGGCTAGCACCATAGGCCCAGTCCGAAAATTAATTAAAAAAAGAGAGAAGAGAAAAGAAATTCTGGAAAAAGAAAATAAATCTGGAGAAAAGAAAATAAAATGGAAGAAAATAAAAATGAGGTTGGGGAAAATATATGGAAAATGAATATTTTGAGAAAGTGATTATGAAAAATAATATATGGTGTGGAGGAAAATAATTATTCGTAGGAATAATATTTTGGAAAGTACATACCTAGGAAATAAATTTTGGAAAGGGTATTATCAAGGTAGTAAAATACCGGAATAGTACCCGGGTATAGGAAAAGTATAGAAGGGTATTTTTGACACTTGAAATAAATGGTGAATGATGATAATAATGGAGAAATTAATCCGGGAGAGTAACCGAGCCGAGTTTATATTTAATTTACGGTATACAGTATTAGCAAGGCATTTGCATACCATCTTATGTGTGCATATTATTTGATTGATATAGGAGTTGATAACGAACAGTTTGCTGAGGAACCGGACTTGGAACTTGCTGAGCAATTCCATAACTGATATCGGCTAAGGTGAGGATGGATAACCCTTGTTATGTTGCCTGTAATACTTGTGTGCTTTGTTGTTCGATTGAACTGCTGAATTGTTGGTTGTTTGATTACTGCTGTGGTATTATTGTTGCCTTGAGCTATGATATTGATTCTGTGGATATTATGCTGAGGTTGATGTTGAACTATTGACTGTGGAAATTGTGAAAAAGAAATTGGAATTGGAATTGGAATTGATTTGAGATGTTGGTATAATGGTCATGTGGAAAGTAGTGGTACGACCCGATGGTTTGAAAATTAATTTTGGGATGCTATGGTCGGTTTTTGGTTTGGTTGGCCCGTCATGCCTGTGGTTAGGGTATACCAAATACCCAGAGGCTCGGATATGCCGAATATCCGCGGTGGCTCGGATATGCCGAATATCCGCAGAGGCTCGGATATGCCGAATATCCGCGGTGGCTCGGATATGCCGAATATCCGGTTGTTTTGATATGAGGATTGGTTGTTGACCTAGTATCCGGGATTAATTGATTACCAGGTACGACCCTAGCTTGTCCAGTGACGGGGGCCCGGAAGATAAAATTGGTAATAAAAATTAAGCATTCTTTTGGCCTTGATTCAGTTGTTGATATGTTGTTGCTTATCTGTGTTTGCTTTTAAGTATTACGGTTGCTTGCATATCACTGTTTATCCTTGGTCGGTGAGCACTTCGGACTCACCCCTCGCCTGCGGGGTTTCATCCCGTAGGTTAAGTTGTTTCCGTAGTTCAGGTACGACGTTCGATGGCTGCTGCTTTCTTCTCCACCTGACTCCGGATCCATACCACCGTTGCATGTGCATAAGTCTTCCGCTGCTATTCTATTGCTTATGATGCTGTACTACATTTCCGCTGCTGTGTGATATATATTGTTGTACTGCTGATTTCCTGTGATATGTATATTACTGATACTATCTGCTGCTGCTGAGAGCACTGTGTTTGGATTGAATAATGGTCCCCGAGTGTGGGTGACAGTTGTATTGATAGTTGCTATTGTATAATATTTGCACGTTGTACTGTCTGTTCTATCATTATGAATAGTTTCGGCACGTGTTTACTGTGTTACGGTAAATACGGGTCGGGGCGCTTCAGTTTGGTAGCGGAGCGGGCAGTAGGTCCTTGGGTGTTGTTGTGATTATTTGTGCATAGTCTGTCATGAGTTAGTATAATATGCATACACATACATTCTCATATAAGGTACGAATGGATCCGGTTGGAGAGAATCAGCATGCTGGAGGTCACCTAGACGTCGATGTCGTAGCAGGTACTTTTACAGCCTTTGGTAGTACTGCTTATACTTTGATAGACCCTAGTGCTACGCATTCTTTTGTCGCGCAAAGTTTTGCAATACTGCATAACTGTACGGGTGAGAGTTTGGCTTGTCCGATGAGAGTTAGGTTACCTGCGGGTATAGTAGTCAGATTAACCCACATGTGCAGAGATGTTTCGCTTTCATATGATGGCGAGATTTTTCTTGCACGGTTGATCGTGATGAACATGGGAGGTTTTGATATCATATTGGGGATGGATTGGTTGTCCAAGTACAGTGCTATGGTGAACTGTCGAACCAAGGAAGTGTTGTTGACTTCCGAAGGTGGACATAAGATTTTGCTGACAGGTATTGGGAGAGCTGCTACCACATGTAGTTTCTCTGCTAATCAGGATGTCGGAATGGAGTCGCATGGTCCAGATGTTTTGTTGACCCATACCAAGGGTGAAGAAGTTCAGACTCCGGTTTTGGGGGACATCATGGTTGTGAAGGAGTTTTCAGATGTGTTCCCAGAAGATTTGCCAGGATTGCCACCTGACAGAGAAGTTGAGTACACCATCGATTTGATGCCAGGAGTGACACCTATCTCGATGGCACCATATCGGATGGCACCGACAGAACTCCAGGAGTTGAAGAAACAGTTGGATGAGCTATTAGAGAAAGGTTTCATCAGACCTAGCATTTCACCTTGGGGATCACCAGTCCTCTTTGTGAAGAAGAAGGATGGTAGTTTGCGCACGTGTGTGGACTACCGACAGCTGAACAAGGTGACAGTGAAGAATAAGTATCCGCTTCCCAGGATTGATGATCTTTTTGATCAGTTACAGGGAGCTACTGTATTTTCTAAGATTGATCTTCGATCTGGTTACCATCAGGTCAAGATTGCGGAGAAGGACATACCGAAGACAGCTTTCCGCACTCGGTATGGTCACTTTGAGTTCACAGTGGTTCCTTTTGGTTTGACCAATGCACCTGCAGTTTTCATGTGCTTGATGCACTTGGTCCTGAATGAGTTCTTGGATAAGTTCGTAGTAGTCTTCATCGACGATATTTTGATCTACTCCAAGAACCGGGAAGAACATGAAGAGCACCTGAGAGTCGTGCTTCAGAGGCTACGAGGAAAGGAGTTGTATGCTAAGTTTAGCAAGTGTGAGTTCTGGCTAGAAGAAGTTGCATTCCTTGGACATGTTGTATCCGGGGACGGGATTAAGGTTGATCCTGCTAAAGTAAAGGCTGTTTTGGAATGGGAGCCGCCCAAGACGGTACCAGAAGTCAGGAGTTTTCTTGGCCTTGCAGGATATTACCGAAGATTCATCGAGGGTTTCTCTTTGATAGCTAGTCCCATGACCAAGCTGTTAAAGAAAGACCAAGCTTTTGTATGGAGTGATGCCTGCCAGAAGAGTTTTGATGAACTGAAGAAGAAGCTGACAACAGCACCAGTCTTGACAGTGCCTAAGCCAGGAGTGGAGTACGTGTTGTTCTGTGATGCTTCAGGTCTTGGTTTGGGAGCTGTTCTGATGCAAGAAGGCCGAGTGATAGCCTATGCTTCGAGACAATTGAGGCCACACGAGAAGAACTATCCGACACATGACTTGGAAATGGCCGCAGTGATTCTTGCTTTGAAGATCTGGCGACATTATCTGTTTGGAGAGAGATGCCGGATTTTCACAGATCACAAGAGTCTCAAGTACATCATGACTCAGAAAGAGCTTAACCTGCGACAAAGACGTTGGGTTGAGTTACTGAATGATTATGATTGTACCATTGAGTATCACCCTGGAAAAGCTAATGTTGTAGCAGATGCTTTGAGTTGGAGACAACCAGAAGATGCTTCCACGACCTACTCGATGTCCTCACTCATTGAGTTAAGGAAGATGGGAGTTGATTTATCAGTTGATGAGACAGGAGCTTTGTTGACACATATTGAAGTCAAGTCTAACCTGAGAGGCTGGATTGTGGAGTTACAAGATGGAGATCCCGACCTGATCAAGCTGAAGGAAGCAGTCCGTAGTGGAAAGGAAGATAAGTTCCACATAGCGGAGGATAGTGCATTGATGCTGGGAAAGCGTCTATGTGTACCCAATGTTGGTGATCTGCGTAGTCAGATTCTAGAAGAAGGACATATGACGCCGTATGCTATGCACCCTGGAAGCACCAAGATGTACCAGAATTTGAGGAGTCATTTTTGGTGGCCACGTATGAAGAAGGATGTAGCCGAGTATGTGGCTAAGTGTATCACTTGCCAGCAAGTGAAAGCTGAGCATCAGGCTCCAGCTGGGAAAATGAGATCTTTGTCAGTGCCAGAGTGGAAGTGGGAGATGATTACCATGGATTTTGTGGTCGGATTACCGTTGACCCGGAGACAGCATGATGCCATCTGGGTTATCGTTGATCGACTTACAAAATCAGCCCATTTTCTTCCCATTCGTCAGACAGACACTTTGGATAAGTTGGCGAAGCAATATGTTGCAGAGATTGTGAGACTACATGGGATTCCTAAGTCCATAGTCTCAGACAGAGATCCGAGATTCACATCACGGTTCTGGAAGAGTCTGCAAACAGCTTTGGGAACGAAGCTGAGTTTTAGTACTGCATTCCATCCTCAGACCGATGGACAGTCGGAGAGGACTATTCAGACACTGGAAGATATGCTAAGGGCTTGTGCTCTTAACTTCAGTGGGAGTTGGGATCAGTACCTACCTTTGGCGGAGTTTGCCTATAACAACAGTTATCATTCCAGTATTGGCATGCCTCCGTTTGAAGCTCTTTACGGAAGGAAGTGCCGAAGTCCAGTTTGTTGGGATGAAGAAGGTCTCCGTTTGATCGTTGGTCCAGATTTGGTTAAGCAGACTGTTGACAAGATTCAGACAGTTAAGCAGAGTATGAGAGCAGCACAGGACCGACAAAAGAGCTATGCCGATAAGCATCGTCGAGAGATGGAGTACCAAGTGGGAGAACGAGTTTTCCTCCGAGTTGCACCTTGGAAGGGTGTAATCAGATTCGGAAAAAGAGGAAAGTTGAGTCCCAGGTACATTGGACCGTATGAGATTGTGGAAAGGGTTGGACCCCTGGCGTACAGATTATCCTTGCCAGAGGAGTTGTCACGGATTCATGATGTGTTTCATGTTTCCATGTTGAGGAGGTACAGATCAGATCCGAGCCATGTGGTTACTACAGTGGATGTTGAGGTCGCAGAGGATCTGACATATACAGAAATGCCGGAGCAGATCCTTGCCCGAGAAGACAGACAGTTGAGGAGCAGAGTTATTCCAATGGTAAAGGTTAAGTGGAGCAAGCACTCTACGAATGAGTCCACATGGGAAGTTGAGGAGCATATGCGTTCTCAGTATCCGCACTTGTTCACAGCTTAGGAGTGAATTTCGGGGACGAAATTCTTTTAAGGTGGGTAGGCTGTAACAGCCCAGGTAAAAATTTCATTTTTACCGGGACTGTTTAAGTTAATGTACAGTAATTTACCATTGATTTTTAATCTTGGGTAATTAAATTATGGTAAATCGAGTATTGGATTTTGAAACCGAGCCTTAACCTACGTTCGGGATTTTTCTGCGGATTTTACGGACCAAGTTGGGATTTTTCCGGGTCCGGGAATCTTCGGAAAAAGCCGGGATTATTCTCGAATTATCGGACCAGAAATAAGATAAGCGGGTATACCGGATATTTTCTGGTCCAGGTGGGCCACACTTCACATGCAGCATAGTAACTGCATAATTGAAGTTCAATTATTCAGCCGCCAATTCCTATTCAGCCTGTGACTTATCAATAATTTTGCTGTCTATATAATTATTTTTCTTCTGCCTACCTATACACGCCATCACCTGCTTCATCCCATACCTGTAAAAGTCACTCCCCTGCTCAATTCCTTCCTTCTTTGTTTTTGCAAAAACCCAACCCAGTACCCTTCCTCTACTCAAACCTGTTAAAGAAAAATAAAAAAAAAGAAAAAAAAAAGGAACTAGCCAAAGTGTTGTCGTTTTGGCAACTTCTCCTCCTCCCCTCCACCTTTCCTTCACCGTGGCCGTGAGCCACACCGGTCACCACCAACCACCTCATCTTCTTCCTCCCCTCCTCGAGTTGCCGCAGTCCCGACGACGCCCCGAGGAGCTCGACGCCGTCGCCTGCAGATCGCGCGACCCGAGCCCGCGTCTCCTCTTCCCCTCTTCGCCACGACCCGACGGACACCACCGGCCGCCACTCTGCTCGCGTCGGCCGCCCGCTAGCTTGCCTCGCCGCTGCAGCCGCCTCCTCGCGCCGGCCGTCTCGCCCGACGCCTCGTGTTGCCGTGCCAATTGCGCTGCCGCCGTCTGCGTGCCCGAGGTGAGCAGCAGACCCGTGGATGACCCGGACAGGTCCTTGGGTCGGGTCCTAGGCTGCGCGGGTCCTGGGCCGGATGTGGCTTGGGCCTGCTGTGGTCTGGCTTGGACCTGGGCCTGATCCTGGGTTTGGGTTAATAGTTGGATTTGAATAGTGCTGGGCTTTGGATGTGGGCTAGCACCATAGGCCCAGTCCGAAAATTAATTAAAAAAAGAGAGAAGAGAAAAGAAATTCTGGAAAAAGAAAATAAATCTGGAGAAAAGAAAATAAAATGGAAGAAAATAAAAATGAGGTTGGGGAAAATATATGGAAAATGAATATTTTGAGAAAGTGATTATGAAAAATAATATATGGTGTGGAGGAAAATAATTATTCGTAGGAATAATATTTTGGAAAGTACATACCTAGGAAATAAATTTTGGAAAGGGTATTATCAAGGTAGTAAAATACCGGAATAGTACCCGGGTATAGGAAAAGTATAGAAGGGTATTTTTGACACTTGAAATAAATGGTGAATGATGATAATAATGGAGAAATTAATCCGGGAGAGTAACCGAGCCGAGTTTATATTTAATTTACGGTATACAGTATTAGCAAGGCATTTGCATACCATCTTATGTGTGCATATTATTTGATTGATATAGGAGTTGATAACGAACAGTTTGCTGAGGAACCGGACTTGGAACTTGCTGAGCAATTCCATAACTGATATCGGCTAAGGTGAGGATGGATAACCCTTGTTATGTTGCCTGTAATACTTGTGTGCTTTGTTGTTCGATTGAACTGCTGAATTGTTGGTTGTTTGATTACTGCTGTGGTATTATTGTTGCCTTGAGCTATGATATTGATTCTGTGGATATTATGCTGAGGTTGATGTTGAACTATTGACTGTGGAAATTGTGAAAAAGAAATTGGAATTGGAATTGGAATTGATTTGAGATGTTGGTATAATGGTCATGTGGAAAGTAGTGGTACGACCCGATGGTTTGAAAATTAATTTTGGGATGCTATGGTCGGTTTTTGGTTTGGTTGGCCCGTCATGCCTGTGGTTAGGGTATACCAAATACCCAGAGGCTCGGATATGCCGAATATCCGCGGTGGCTCGGATATGCCGAATATCCGCAGAGGCTCAGATATGCCGAATATCTGGTTGGCATGACGTCGCCTGAGGTTGGGGTATACCGAATACCCAGTGGCTCGGATATGCCGAATATCCGCAGAGGCTCGGATATGCCAAATATCCGCGGTGGCTCGGATATGCCGAATATCCGGTTGTTTTGATATGAGGATTGGTTGTTGACCTAGTATCCGGGATTAATTGATTACCAGGTACGACCCTAGCTTGTCCAGTGACGGGGGCCCGGAAGATAAAATTGGTAATGATAATTAAGCATTCTTTTGGCCTTGGTTCAGTTGTCGAGATATGTTGTTGCTTATCTGTGTTTGCTTTTAAGTATTACGGTTGCTTGCATATCACTGTTTATCCTTGGTCGGTGAGCACTTCAGACTCACCCCTCGCCTGCGGGGTTTCATCCCGTAGGTTAAGTTGTTTCCGTAGTTCAGGTACGACGTTCGTTGGCTGCTGCTTTCTTCTCCACCTGACTCCGGATCCATACCACCGTTGCATGTGCATAAGTCTTCCGCTGCTATTCTATTGCTTTTGATGTTGTACTACATTTCCGCTGCTGTGTGATATATATTGCTGTACTGCTGATTTCCTGTGATATGTATATTACTGATACTATCTGCTGCTGTTGAGAGCACTGTGTTTGGATTGAATAATGGTCCCCGAGTGTGGGTGACAGTTGTATTGAAAGTTGCTGTTGTATAATATTTGCACGTTGTACTGTCTGTTCTATCATTATGAATAGTTTCGGCACGTGTTTACTGTGTCACGGTAAATACGGGTCGGGGCGCTTCACAAACAGGTATGGGGAGAGCGGGTCTCCCTGCCTTATACCCCTTGAAGGTTAAAAGGATTCCAAGGCGACCCCATTCCAAGAAATCTGTAGTCCCGAAGTGGAGATACATCTCATGACGACATTAATCAGATTTGGTGGGAGCCCAATTAATTCCAAAGTCTCTTTGATAAAAGACCAAAAAAGCCTATCATAGGCTTTTTCAAGGTCTATTTTGATGGCCATTATTCCTTCCTCACCCTCTTTTCTCCTCATTTTGTAGATGACTTCCTGTGCCACAATTATATTTTCTGTAATCTGTCTTCCCGGCACAAAGCTAGTCTGAGTTTGGGCTACAAGGTCTCCCAAGAGTGGCTTTATTTTATTCACCACCAATTTGGTGATGACTTTGTAGATGACATTGCAAAGTCCTATTGGGCGAAATTGGGTGATGGATTCTGGCTTCTCTATCTTGGGCAGTAGCACAATGAGAGTGCGGTTTATGCGATCATCCCATTGCCCATGCATGAAAACACCTTCAATCAGTTTGAACAAGCTGTTCCCAACCTGATCCCATTGTGTTTGGTAGAAGACTGCGTGCAGTCCGTCCGGTCTAGGTGCTTTGAGGGGCCCCATCTCCATAATACTCTGTTTGACTTCCTTCATTGACACTGGTGTATTCAGTGCATTCATGGCATGCTGTTTCAAGGGGATGAACCTGTTCAGTAATGGAAAGATAGTGGCATGAGGGTCTTCTTCGCAGAAAAGCTGTTTAAAGTAGTCCATGGCCAGTTCCTGTAGTTCTCTTTCCTCGGTCACCCACTGCCCTTCCGCATTTTTTAAAGCCTCCACCCGATTTTGCTTCCTTCTAATAATGGTGGAAGCATGAAAATATCCCGTGTTTCTGTTTCCACTTTGAATCCACTGACACCGGGCTTTTTGAGCCCAGAGGATCTCTTCCTTTATTAACATTGTATCCAATTCCATCCTAAGCTCCACTTCCAGTTTGGAGAGAAATACCGATGGCCTGTGCTCTAGGTACTTTTGGATACCCGCAATTCTTGCCAATAATCTCTTCTTCTTCCAGAGAATATTACCGAATACTCTTCGATTCCATTCCTGTACCTTCGGCACAAACTCTTGTGACGCTGATACTATATCAACTTCTTGATTCCAGGCCTGTAGTACAAAATCACTGAACTGAGGGTGTGTTAGCCAAGCTACTTGAAAGCGAAATGGCCTATCCCCTCTAGACACAACTGGAGTATTTTTAATGAGTACCGGACAGTGGTCAGAGCAGAGAAATGGAAGGTGATGCACAGATGCTTCTGGAAAGGAGATTCTCCAATCACTGTTACATAAAAATCTGTCCAAATGTGCTTTATACTGACCACTCTTCCATGTGAATCGATTTCCAGAGAATCCCAAGTCGAGCATTCCTGCCTTTAACACACAAGTTTGAAAAGCCCTATTTGCCAGTCCCTGCCTACCAAGATTGTCCTTCCTCTCATGGCCTGCAAGAATAGCATTAAAATCTCTGATGATTAACCACGGCTCCGATATACTCGCTGCTAGACTCTCAATATTTTTCCACAAGTAGTGTCTCCATTTCTCTTGTGGGCATGCGTACACAGCTGTGAGGAGAAAACTTCCAGTTACATTCGAAACTCTTGCATGCAGGAACTGCGTATGATTGTGAAGAATCTGTACTTGGTTTAAGCCTCTCTCCAAAGGAGCCAAATACCCCCTGCGAATCCTCTCGCTTCAATACGGTGAGAGTGCGTAAATCTGCATCTTCTGATAACTTTTTCAGCTCTACTACCACTAATTCGAGGTTCCATAATTATAGCAACCTCAGGTGTGTATTCTCTACATAGTTCTCTGAATGTTCGAGTAAATTTTTTCTTGCCAGCTCCCTGGCAGTTCCAAGATAAGATAGGAATCATAAGAAATTATGTACAATGAAGAGATGGCGAAACTTTCAGTTCGCTGGTGTGCCCTGAGGTTTTTGTCAATTTTCTTCCGGACCTAGGCCCTTGGCTTTGTACTTGAGTTACAAACTGGGACACATGCTACTAACCTGAGGGTGGCCGTCCCCAGTAGTAGTCCTAATATCACATGTCATCATCGCTGGTGGAATGGAACTGCCTCCTGTAGTTTGGTCAGGTGGTTTCCGGGGGGGGGGGGTATGATGGTAGAGTTTGTGTTTAGTCCGGGTGGGGTGTGTGATGAGGGGGGGGGGGGGGGGGGGGGGGGGGGGGGTATGATGGTAGAGTTTGTGTTTAGTCCGGGTGGGGTGTGTGATGGCTGGTGGGTGGTGGCAGTCGGTTGCAACTGGGTTGGGTTGTCTGGATTATCAAGGAGTGGCTGGATTCTGGCAGCGCTACTGCTGAGTGGTTCCTCTTGGTTTGGCGGTGTTGAGAAGTCTTAGGAGTTTTAATTGTTGGTTCTTTGCTGGAGCTAGGTAAAGTATCATACGGTGCGTGTTCAGTGTGGCTAATTTTGTGGCTTTGGGTTTGGCCGTTGGATAAGTCTTTAAGGGGTTGTCTCTTCTGGTCATGGGGTTGAGGGGATAAGTAAGGTTTCTTGTTTGGGGCTTGTTTGCGGGCCTGGATTTTAACTGTATGGGTTTCAGGTTTCCTAGTAGCTTGGTCTACTAGGGTTGCAAAATGTGAGGTTGCAGGGTTGGTCTGAGATGGTGGTCTCTGTGGCATGGCATAGTCTGAGTCTGGCATAGCCTCTAAGGCCGCAAACCTGTTTCCAGCTTGGCCGTGTGTGGAGTTTAATCTGAGTATCGGGCTTCCGTCAGCCTGTCTCTTGGAGGTATGGCGAACACGTTTTGGGGCGTTCATCCATGCCCCCCTACTTTCATTCTCCCCTTTGCTCATCTTCCCCTGGAATTCTTCTCCTTACTTATGGGTTATTCCGGAAGAAGAGGCATTTTGTGGAGGCACCTGCATCTGCTCACCTCCATTTTCCTTCACCAAATCCGGGCAAGCCATGATATCATGTCCAACCCTCCCGCAGGTAATACAGATATCAGGAAGGCCTTCGTACATGACTTTTATGGTCTCATCTTCCAGGTCCACTGTGCCCTTGAGCGGATGATTCAGGTCAAGACACACGGCGACCTTAGCGAATTTTGCCCTGCTTGGGTTCTTGGTATTTTCATCAAGTTTCACAGTTTGCCCAACCAAATTGCCTAATAATTGAAAAACTTTCGAGTGATACCTGTTAACAGGGAAGTCCGGAAAGCGTATCCATGCCATAACTTTGTCCACTCTGCCCGTGGAGGCTCTAAATGAACTAGTCCAAGCCTGCACGCTTAAAACATTACCAAAGATTGTCCATGGCCCATCTGCCAAGGCATGAATGTAGTCCGCTTCTTCTCTAAAGCATATTATATAGAAATTGTTCTCCATGTCCACAATCTTGAATGAGCCCTTCGGTCGCCATAAAGCCTGGAGTTTTGATTGAAGAGCTTTGAATCCAATCGGCCTTTCTAGTAACTTCACCACCACCGCACAGCTCCATGCTTTGTCTAATCGGGTTTTGAATGCCTCTGAAAGCTCAACAACCTGTTTCCCATTCCTCTCACAGATATAAGCATCCCCTTCCTCAAATTCCGGTTCTCCTTCAATTTGCCATGGGTCTTGAGCTTGCTCTGTTATAGAGCCGAAGGACAGGGTGTCCCTATAGCTCATTTTAAGGTCTGTCCTGATCTCATCACGTAGCTCTTCCCCATGGTCTAGTTTTGCAGATGGGTTATGATGTTGGGGCGCCTCCTCCATGGTCTCAGTGGCCATGTCGGTATCAGTGGGATTTACCGACTCGACCCCTTCTCTCGTTCCATTCTCTAAATTAAGTTGAAGGGATGGTACCTGATGCACTTCCATATTCTGGTCTACCATTGGCATCTGCTCTCTTCCAGCCACGGGTTCCACCAGTTGGCCCACAGGGGGCGGTGACATCGCGCGCCTGTGCTCATCCCTTGCTTGTGTGCCCGTTCCTCTTTCCCTAGACCTGGATCTGTCTTTTGCAATCGTCCTCTCCATTTACTCACAAACCAGTTCCTAAAGCTCTATTGGATGTAAAGTATAAGACAGCTGAAACTCAACTTTGGATTACATGTTACCGGTGATGGTTTCACCGGAATATGCTTTGTAGTGGCTCGGCAGAGATACCAAGTCTGAGTCTCTCTCTCTACTCTCTCTCCTTTTTTTTTTTTACTCTGTTTCGTCTGTTTTGATTAACGTTAATTTTACCTTTCTTTTTTTTTCCTTTTTTTTCTTTTCTAAGTCACATGTGTGACTTGCCAAATGGGTGTGGGCTCCATGTGTGTTTGGACCCATCCAACAACATGCATCAAATTGATTGCGGCAGAACTGCGTGCAAATTTCGTTCGAAGTTTCGATAGCCATATTTTCTTGCGGCCAAGAAATCGTCTAAACCAATCTATATGAAGGAAACTACTTAGCACATTGCCGTCATTTCAAGGCTGAATGTCTACCTTCTGATCCAGTCCCATCTTGGATAGTCTGCCTAGGTCCATACATACATGAAATCGTCGCATCTATGGCTTAAGGGCAACCTTCCATCCACTTATGGAAAAGGAAGAGCAGAGAGCCCAACTCTGTAACATCCTACAAGGCTGTCGTCTTAAAAGTTAAAATATGATAAAACCTGACACAAAGATAGGGAAAAATACCACGTCGCATATTTGGTATGCTAGATATCATATCAGGAATAACTTAGCAAAAGATTAAAACATAAGACCAGAACTTAAGGCCGACCCAAAAAGTAGTTTCAGAACATAAGAAAGAAGCAACAGCTACTACAATTGTTTTGGAGTAGACAGAACAGTTTGTAGCGACCGAGGAAGAATATAGTTTTCACTGCAAACTTAAGAGCGCGATATCTATTTTCTCAAGGACACCAGACTTTTGGTGTAAGGGAAAAAGTTGTACTTCTGATGTTTTTTCCATCCTGCCAATCTAACCCCTCTAATACTATGCAGCTTCAGGTTGTAGAGAAATAATCCCTTTCTCTTGGAGTACAGCAGCAACTCATCATTCTGGATCCACAAAAGACAGTCCGTAGAATCTGTGAGACTCCTTGTCGAGAACAAGTTATGAGTAAGGTTGAATTTGTATCTCCTTGTCCATTGCCAAGATGGATAGTCTAGACAGGTCCACAAATGAACTGAATAGCTCCGTCGTTGACACAAGGATATCATCCCATCCACCTCAAAGAGCTGCAAAGATCCGCAATCCGGTCCGGGACAACTATCACATTCTGGATGGGGCATGGTATCAAAGTTTTCCGTGGCTATGTTAAACCTCAAAATGGAATTTGCACATGGGTCATTATCCTCTTGCGTCTTAAGTCTGTTGCGGCCTTTAATATGTTCCACCATCCAATGCAGATTCCCACTCACAAGCACAGCCTCAGGATTTGCTGGACGACAGTAAAACTGATTGTACAGAGTTCTCCGAGAATATGTAGGGAGGCTCACTATGACATACTGGAACAGATGATTTTGATCAAATGCATAAAGCATCCTATACTCTTTGGTCGCAGGATGGAAATATAAGCCACACATATAGCCAGCCTTTAACTGTCCTGGGATGGTTATCTCATCCTGGGTGATTGGATTGTAGATAAAATCATAACTTGGAGAGTCTCTTTTCCCTAGAATGA
Source organism: Turnera subulata (assembly GCA_028386065.3). Taxonomy (NCBI): domain Eukaryota; kingdom Viridiplantae; phylum Streptophyta; class Magnoliopsida; order Malpighiales; family Passifloraceae; genus Turnera; species Turnera subulata. Next base: position 25,892 of record JAKUCV010007743.1, on the reverse strand, counting down.
GCCCATCACAAGAGGTAATAAGCCGACAGTTTTGCTCTATTATTTGCTGCCGAGGGCTCAGTGCATCATTGACATAAAAGCCCTGAAGATTTCCATCGTAGAACCCAGCTACAATAGCAGGAGTTGCCCTCTTGAGTTGCAATTCAGCGAAAGAAGCCGTTGAAGTCAATGCAAGCCATCGCTTGCACACTCTTCGGCATTCAAGAACATGGTCAGCTGGTAGCCTACTGAGGATATCGATGATCACATCATCAGAAAAGGACTCGGTATCAAGCTTTTTAGTCTTGCCACCAGCAAAGACACCAGCTAACTTATATAGAATCGATGACCAGCAAAAAACTACCATGTTGTTCCCTGTATAAGAAAAGAAAAAAAATAAGCCAAACCCAATATTGCAGGATTTGCATTCATGTAATGATCAAGCTTAAAGTTATTAATAGAATATTAAAACGACAAAGAGAAACCCATGTGGGAATTCACATCTAGCTGGGTCACAATTTTGAAACATTTAAGTATAGAAAGGCGCAATTGCACTAAACCAGTAGACTTCCCAAGCCTGACACTAAAAAGGTTGATTGATTTGACTAAAGGAAGAACAATTAAGAGAATCAGCAATTACATTTGGAAATGATTTTCAAGAGTGAATTACGAATAGCAGAGTAATTGCCAATCCCGTGCGGCAATTTCACTATAAAGGGTCTAGAATCCTAGGTAGTAGTTCTTGCTATAACTTCATTTTTCTTTTTCTTCAAAGTTCTTGCTATAACTCCATCAAGACCCTAGATAAAAATATATTCCAGATCGAGACAAATCAAAGATTCCTCCAAATAAAAAATAAAAAAGAATCTGAGCACAACACACACGACAAAAATAAAAATAAAAATAAAATAAACCAAGCTCGTTCCAAAAAAGAAAAACAAAAACTAACTCACCGGTTACCGAGTTGGTTTAAACAGGTAAAACGTGTTGCCACATCAGGAATAGGAGTTCTGACTATGCACGACTCTTCTTCTTATGATGATGTACAGATGGATTTACCGCGTTAATTAATGAAAAGATTAATATCTTTTTGAGTTTAGAAAAATAAACCAAAAAGAAAAACTCACCTGACCTCCTGATCTGCCGCCGTTTCCTCAGAACATTGCCGCGCACAGGACCACAAAGCAATAAAAATGACCCGTATAAGAAGACCCTTTTTAAGATGGATGCCCTATGTAGGTTACAAGTTATGGACCGAGCCCTACCCTACCCTTTATTTTTCCTCTTCTTCCAAATGGGCCCAGACCCAATTTGGTCCAAAAAAAACCAACAGTTAAAACCCAATTCCCCTGCCTGGGCCGTGGACATGAGGAGCCTATCCTCGTCCTGAATTTTGTTCCACGAGAGGAGAAAAAAAAAAAAAAAACTCTCCATGGACAATAACGCCGTCGCAACTTTGAGGGATGGTAAAGTTCCGGATAAAAGAGAACCACAAATGGATCATTAAATAGATGTCACAAAATTAGAACACAGGAAAGAGGGAGACAACGGTTAAAGTTGTTCCTCTCAGTGGATGGGAACACTTTGTAGCAACTAACAAAGAATATGTTTTCCATTAATTACAGATTTAAGCTGCAATATTCGATCCCTCTCCCCTAAAATTTTTCAAGCGTACTAGACTTTTTGTGTGAGACACAAAGTTGTACTTATGTTTGTACCAACCTGGCACTCCTAGGTTAACTTTTCTATTAGTATATCCCTTAAGATTGCAGACAAATATTTCATTCTTCGAGTATAGCAGGAACTCATCATTCTGGATCCACAAAAGATCTATAGAACGTGATCCTGAGGAGAAATCATGAGAAAGGTCGAATCTGTTCGTTCTTGTCCAGTGCCAAGTTGTATAGTCTGCCATGGTCCACATGTAAACTGAATTGCCCCGTAGCTGATACAGGGATAGCTTTCTGTCTACCTCAAGGAGCTGCATTTCTCCACTTCTGGGTCCAGGACAAATACCATATTCTGGATGAGGCAATGTATCTAAAACTTCTGTGTCTATGTTAAACCTCAAAATCGAGTTTGCACATGGCTGATGATCATCCTTTCGCACCTTTGGTGGGTGTTTCTCAAGTCTGTTGGATTCTTCACGATGTTCCACCATCCAATGCAGATTTCCATTTACAAGTGTAGCCTTGGAAGCGATATAAATACCCAGAGCAGATGGTGGACGACAGTAAAAATCGGGGCTTAGTGCTCTAAAAGAAAATGTAGGGAGGTTGACTATATAATAGCGGAAGAAATGATTGTTTAGAGCAAATGCACAGAGCATCCTATACTCTTTCGTCACGGGATGGAAATATAAACCACAGATACGGCCAAGATCAAGTAATTCTGGTGGGAGGGCTATTTCTTCTTGGGTGATTGGATTGTAGAGGAAAACATACAACGGCCTTCTCCTCCTTATAGCAAGAATGAGCCCATCACAGGAGCTTAAAAGATGGCAATTCTCTACTATGTGGCGTGGAGGATTTGGCTCACCCTCATCAAGGTTGAGGAAACGCCGAATTGGCTGCAAGAGACTTAGCTTCGTTGCCACATTCATTGCCACATTCAAGTAGAAGCAGTATGGATTTGAATAATCAAAGTAGCAACCGAGAATTACAGGAGTTGCCCTCCTGACCTGCAATTGAGCAAATGAAGCTGTACTGGTCAATAATCGCCATTTTTTGCACACTCTTTGGCATTGGAGAAGATGGTCAGCTGGGAGCCTACTGAGAATGTCGATGATCACATCATCAGGAAGGCATGCAAAGTCAGCCTTTTTACTCTTGCCACCAGCAAACTTGTATCTAATCGATGACCACCAGGAAACAACCATGTTCTCTGCATAAGAGAAGAGAAAATAAACCCAACTCTCTATTTCAAGAATTGCGTTAATGTAATGACGCTTAAAGATATTAATTGAATAAAAACGAATTAAGACAGATTGACAGTGCAAATATAGAAAGACCCTAATTAAACACTACGTGCACAGACAGATTGACACTACAAAAGTGATTCGACTAGTGGAAGAACAGTAACATCGGCAAATACGGAAAATTGTATGATTTGAAGGCTGAATTACCAATAACAAAGCATGTAGTATTTGCAAGGATTAGAATTGTAGCAAGAACGAGCTATAACTCCATCAAGACCCTAGATAGAAAGATATCCCATATAGAGGCAAATCTGAAGATCACCGTAAAAAATGAAATGAATCAAAGCACAATGCACTTTACCAAAAAAAAAAGACCTCGGTTGTAGGAGAAACCGATCGAAAGAACTCGGGACAAGGTAAACTCTGAAAATTCACCGTAACACTCTTAAAATCTTAAACAGCGCCCTAGACTAAGCAAGCTTATTTGTATTTATAGTAACTACTCCTACTGCTTAAGGACTAACACTTCGACAAAATGACTAACAGTAACGATAAAATTACCAGGACTCCTTTTGTCCACTAAACTATGACTTGTTACGACACAAGAACAACGAAACCACCCAACTCTGGTAGCTTCCTGCTATTCAATTTCCAAGTATAGAGAATTCCAAGTTTCATAGGACTCATATGTCCATCAGAAGAAGAGTCTCACTACGGAAAATGATCATTGCGGGGAGGCAATGCATAACGGGCACAACACTACATCAAAGAATATTATGCCGGCCCGGATTGTGAAGTATAGCGAAAAATCAAACCACAGGGCTCATAATCTGTTGCCTTGCAACTGGGCCTGGGCAAAAGGGCCGATCATAATATTCATTTTTCTTCTTGTTATTAATTATATCGTTTGTGGAATGTATCATGCAAAAAGAAAAGAAAAAAAAAAAACCTATAACAAAAATATTGCTAAAAAAATATACAGTCATGCCTCGGACTCTATGCCTAAAACTTTCATCCTCCCGAGACCACAAAGTTCCACAAAAGGCAGCTTGACTATATGCTATAAAGATATATAATAGTCACATTCAAATGAAGACAACCCACAATCATTACAATAATACTAGTTCCTATAACATGTAATAAGATTTATCTCTATAAATTTTTATTTGGGTCAACATAAACTTCTAAAGAAACTTTCATCAATATCTAAAGATGTCGAGCTAATGGCCACATGTGGAACTGAGGCATAAAGGGAGCGTTTGGTACATGGTACAGACTCGGACGGGACGGGTTTTGTCCCGCGTTTGGCGAGGCGAGTGTGGGACGCGCCTTAGGGACAAAGTGGAACAAGCTGGGACGAAAATTAGAAATTTATGTCCACTCAAAAAGCAGTGGACACAATGGGCTTGGACGGGACAGACATTTTTTGTCCCAATTTTATCCCTGCTTATTTGTTAAAAATCCAACAATACCCCCAACTAAAAAACCCTAATATATAAGGAGAAAAATCTCCCAATCCTCTCACGCCGCTACCATCTCCTCTCTCTCTCTCTCTCTCTGGTTCATCTCCCTTCTTCTTCCCCTCCTCCTCTCTACTGATTTGTGTCTTTCTCAGCCGATTTCACAAAAATCTAACTAGTTCGTGTCTTGATATGCAGGATTTGCGGTGTGGATCGAGTGCTAGCTGTGTTGTTAGAGAAAGGAGGTGAGTCAGATATTCACAATTTTAGGGTTTGGGATTTCGTATTATTAATCCCAAATTGGTTGAAAAAAGATTTAATTGGTTGATTGTTTTGTAATTTGTAACTTGTTTACAAGTATGCTTACCCATTTTAGTTCTTTAGTATCCTTTTCTTTCTCTGCCCTATATACCTCCTTTGATTTGGTTTGGTTTTCTCCGGGTCCATTTTGGTTTGGTTTAATGATATAGGTTAGGAAAAAGATTGGTTTCTTGCTTGCTTTCATGTGGCAGCAATTCTGGGGAAGAACCATGGCTTTTTTTTGTGAAAAAAACGAATCTGTTGCTTGGTTGTTTGATTTAAAATCAATGTAAAAATTGTAATGGCATGACACTTGCACTTACCAAACATATTTGTCCTTATCTAGTAAACCTTCCATTGTCGGAGACAAACTAATTTGGTGTTGCTTGTAATTGTGTTTCTTCTCTATCATGTGAAAAAAATGCAGTAATAAGCATGCTCAAGTCAAAGTAGTTATTAGTTTTTCTTAATATTAAATTATTTACTCTTCAATTCTTTGCAAGGTTCTTGGAGTTCTTGGATAAGGGTGTCAAGCTTTGTTGGAAGGTGAGATTTCAGAACTGTTTCTTTGAGGCTGATGTGTTTGTGTAATTTAATTGCATATGTAGGGTAATATCATTGTTTTGGACTACGCATGATCATGTGCTGATGCTCTTTTCATATCTCTTTGGATCTGTTGAAATATTCATGTGCTGCAATACTTGTTTAATTGTGTATAGATGGATGAAAGGCGCAAGCGTGCTCGTCAATGTGCTGCCATTATTGAGTTTACTTGGCATCCGTTTGAGATGTTATTGCATTGTGCTGTCTTTGTGCTTATGTGTTATCATGAGAGGATGGAGATGCGTAGAAGGGCTGCCTTACGGGAGAGAACCTTTACAACTATGCAAAGTAGGAGAGATGAGATAGATAGAGTCATTAGGACTACTGATGAGGATTGTATTTCTAGTGTCAGGATGGATATGAATGCGTTTGCTGGTCTTTGTGAGTTATTGAGGGTTAAAGGTGGATTAAAATCCACAGGATATGTTTCTGTAGAAGAACAGGTGCTTACCTTTGTTCATATTCTAGCTCATCACCAAAAAATTAGAAATCTCCATGTTAGATTTGAGAGGTCTTGTGAGACAATTAGCAGACATTTTAATAATGTCTTACGTGCTGTGATAAGGCTACTGAAAGACTTATTTGTCAAACCAACACCAGTCCCTGATGACTGTACAGACATAAGGTGGAAGTGGTTCAAGGTAATAAATTATTTGATTAATTTTTAATTAGATAACTAAACTTGAGCAAATTATGGATGTATCTTAACTGAATTATTGTTCATGTTTAGGGCTGCTTAGGAGCTTTAGATGGAACATATACAGATGTCACAGTCCTTGATGCAGATAGACCTAGATATCGAACCAGAAAGGGCAGAATCTCCATGAATGTCTTAGGTGTTTGTGATAGAGATATGAAATTTATCTTGGTATTCCCTGGTTGGGAAGGATTAGCCTCTGATTCAAGGGTGCTTCGAGATGCTGTAAGCAGGCGTAATGGGTTGCAAGTGTCAGTGGGTAGGTGTCAACATTAAATATAAAATGTGATTAACTATAACATTTAAAATCTGATAATAATTTTGTATTATTATATAGGTAACTATTATTTAGTGGATGCTGGCTATACTAATGGCCCTGGATTTTTGGCACCATACCGTGGGGTGAGATACCATCTTAAGGAATGGGCTGCAGGTGGTGCAAGATTGCCTAGTAATTATGAAGAATATTTCAATTTGAAACATTCTCAAGCAAGAAATGTCATAGAACGGGCATTTGGGCTTCTTAAGAGAAGGTGAGCAATATTGAGGAGTCCTTCTTTTTACCCAATTAGGACCCAGGGTAGAATCATTATGGCATGCTGCATTCTGCATAATTACATAAGGAATGCGATGCCAATTGACCCTGAGGAGGTGTCTACAAATGTGGTGGAGGATGCTGAAGTAGTAGGTGAAAAGCAAGCTGATGCCCCTGAGATTATTGATTGTGTTCGGTCATCAGATCAGTGGACAAGAGAGCGGGATGATTTAGCTAAACAAATGTTTCAAGAATGGTCTAGTTTGAGAGGGAATGCCACTTGATTTTCTGTTTGATTGTTTTATTTCAAGAAATGTTTCTGTTTCCTTCATTTCACAATTTTCCAACTTGTATTGTATTTTAATTCTGAATCTGCTACTATTTATTATATTGCATTCTTGGTTTCTACTGTTGACTTATTATTGTTTGCATAATGAATAATTCCTTGAGTTGCTTGTGTGTTGTTGAAATCCTTGCATACGTTGTGCAAATTTTGCATTGGCTCTTTTACATGGATGGTAAGTAGCTATGGCGGAGAAAAGAATATGGACTGCTGCCGAGGAGAATTGTTTGGTGGATATATTGGAGGAATTGGTGAATGATGGGCAGAGGGTTGATGCTAGATCATTCAAGCCAGGAACTTTCACTTTGATTGTAGCTAAGCTGAACTCAAAGCTTCCTGAAAGTTGTCTGACTACAACTCATGTTAAGAGTAAGATGAAGCGGCTGAAAGAGAAGTTTTATGCTTGTCATGAGATGGTGAATTATAGTGGCTTTGCTTGGAATGATGTGAAGAAATGCGTGGAGTGTGATAGCAGCGAGGTGATTAAGGCTTATGAGAAGGTAATGTTTCTTCCAAGTTACTATTTCTCATATGTGCATACATTTTATTTCATACTGAAATGTATATGTCAGCTCACTAATAATATGATTATTGAATTTCAGAAATATTCCAGCAGGAGTTACAAGTGTGGGAAGCCATTCCCTTTGTACCCCAAGCTCGAATATGTATTCGGAGTGGATCGCGCAACTGGAGTGCTGGGGGCGTTGCCACAGGAGGTTGATGAAGTCTTGGCTGATGGTGATGAGGGCGAGGGAGATACTGGTCTAGTTGACCCTGTTGTTCGTCCTTCCAACCCCAATGATCAGACTGCTACATTCCCAGACATATCCACCAATCCTAGCACTACAAGTGGCAGCAGGAAGAGGAAGAAGAGTTCTGATAATCTGGACATTTTGGCCGGAGCTATTGTCAATGGGATTGAGAATTATGGAGTGTATGTTGAGAAGCTGGCTGATGCAATGATTGGGAAGGATCCAACCAGGGTGATTGGAAGTGAGCTGAAGAGGCTTGGACTGACTCCTAATCAGTCGGTTATTGTGGCCATTAAGATGTCTAGGAATCCAGACATAGCTAGGTATTTTTGGGAGATGGATGATGAGCAGAGGCAGGAGCTCATCAAGACCTTGCTCTTTGATTGAGTTGCAGCACCAATAAAAGGACTTCTCCACATGAATGATGTTGCTATTTAGGATATCTTATATAATCTTGCATTCGAGTCACTGTTTTTGGATGTTTATTGTGGCTGATGCATTTTTAGGATGATGATAAATTGATTTCATGTGGCTGATGCATTTTTTGGATGATGGTAAATTGATATCAAGTGCCATGCTATTGAACTTTGTCTGCAGCATGATGATATTTAATACTCTAGCCTCTCTTCCAATTTAATTTTCTTTTGAGTCTCATGAATGGATGCGCCCTCTGGTATCTGTTTGATTGTCTGCAGCATGATGATATTTATTTTATATTTTAAGTTAATTTGAATTGACAATGGTTTTGGTATTTGTAGGTCTTATATATGGGCAAGTGTAGGTATTATGTTGTGTTTAACGGGAGGCGTAATGGCGTATATGATAGTTGGGAGGAGACTAAGTTGCAAGTAGAATCATTTCCGCATGCAAATTTCAAAGGTTACAAAACCTTACACGAGGCACAAGCAGCATACGTGCTAAGTGAGCAACGTTGGGTGCGTGATAATATTGAAGCTTTCAATGATAATAGATCAACCCCGAGTTGTAATGTACCAATCGCAAATGCAAACACAAAGCCGGATTCATCTGTGAATGGCGGAGTGAAAGCTACCTTATTGGATGGGGAAGTAAAGAATATGGATTTGGTGAAAATAGCTTTTGGATTTATTTTAGGATTGTTGGCAATGGCCATCATCAAATATTTGTAATAATTATGAACAAAATATGTATGGTGAATGACATATTTGATTGGCTATCAACTCCTTAATGAAGTTTTATTTTATAAAATTTTGATGAGTTTTAGCTAATTGAAGCATGCAAATCATGAATCATATTTTTTATTTATATATATTTGAATCATTAATTTCTTACGTAAAAATATCTCCAAATTAGGCAATTTATGAATTTTAATTTTCAAATTATGCTCACATTGTCAATATATAACTACTTGTAAAAAAAAAAATTGCCAAAATTTGGTCTAAATAAAAATATATATTTTTTTTATGGTTAATTTTGACTATATTACATACTTAAATAATTTTTACAGTACCAAGAATAATATTGACATTACAGTGTTTAGTCCAGTCCAGTCCATAGCTAACTAAACAGAATTTAGCACAGTAGTCCCATCTTCAGTACATCATACCAAACGCTACGTTGGACAGGACAGTTGTCCAATCCAGTCCAGTCCAAATCCAATCCTGTCCCTTCCAGCTTGTCCCGTCCCGTCCCGTTCTACGTACCAAACGCACCCAAATAGATGAGGTGTGGTGTGGTCACCACTTTGCCAAATTTTCATAATCTGTGTATAAATGAAAGTTGGGCTAATGACTTTTATCACTTAATTTTGATGGGCTATTTAAAGCAGCCAGTTTTTATCACTTAATTTTGATGGGCTATTTAAAGCAGCCAGTTTGGTCCCAGGAAAAAAGAAAAAAGGGAGCAGCCAGAAGCTCTCAGCCAGAAATTCAAAGAGCAGCCGGGCCATCACCGAAAAAAGTATGTCGATTGCTCTCGTGCTCACACGTGGCATCTCGACCAGGCTCCGCTTTTGTAGGATTTCAAAATGATATTCAACGGGAAATTCTAGTTAGTCAGACTAAAAAAAAATAATAAAATTTTTTGACACACGCAGGTTTATTGTTTGGAATTAAATAATTAGCTCCTTCTAATGTTGTGAATCTAATTAAAATCGACTTATGCATATATTTTCAGGTAAAATGAAACATATATTTTTTAAAAAATTCAGAGTGCAATTCCCTGCGCCCAAACAATATTTGGAATTGTATCGTGTAACGTGCACCTTGGAAATGAAATCGTCAATATTTGGTACTAGTAGTATATTTTTTTTGTCGAAATTTGGTACCAGTATTAGCATATATACAATTGAATTTGATTAATAGCATAGTAGGCGATAGATACAATCTAGTTTCCAAATCACTAATTTTTGTATTAAATTAGTTTAAAAGAGAATAATTCTCTATTCCGAGTCATGACCCCGCCCGCCATTTGTGATTCAGGGCGCAGACTTTTCTTTTGTGAAGAAGTAGAACTTGTGGGGGTGGTTAGTCAAATCATCTAGAAAACAAATACAACTAACTGAGGAAAATTGGACAAGCCATGTGCCAACTTTGATGTTCTTCCAGGTTTGATCAATCTATTTATTGTCCCATCCATGACGTTGGCTCGGTGTAGTTACTAATTAGGCTCCATAATTTGACCCAATTTTGCATATATGGTTGGTGGGATAATTTATTCATCACTGTGAAATTGGCAAGGCCTTTTGCTCAATGCAGTAATGACAACAGTTTAAAAAAGATTGCACCATATCTATATTAAGACAAAAATCACCGCCCGTTTAGTTAGGTGTAATGGGATGTAATGGAAAGGAATTAAATAGAATTTATGTTTAAATTTTAGGGATAGAATTCATTTGATTCCATTTTATTACACCCCATTATATCCAACCAAACATACGATACATCTTACATTATAATCATTTTTCATTTTTATAAAAATTTTTTATATTTTTATCATATATTATATATATCAATACAATAAATAATTCAGTCAAAACTCGAGTAATTGGAGAGGTGAAAAAGAACGGACGGCTAAAAGGTTTGTTAAGAGTTTCCAAACTCTATCTATCCTTCACCATCACTGACAGTGACACGTTGGGTTTCTTTCTTTCTTCGTCAAACCGATCGGATCTGACTTTCTTTTACCCACCCAGTTTTCGTCTCTTGTAGTACTATAATCTGTTGCTATCGAAGAATAGCAAAAGTAGAACAAAATCCGGGTTTGCCAATCTCTCCCTAGCTCCCCGCCTTAACCCAACAAACCAATATATAAAATAAACCACAAGCACTCTAGCGCCAACTTTAGTTTCTTACACGACAACTCTCTCCCATAAATTCTGTTTCAGACATCGTTTTCTCCAAAAAATAAGGTGTGGAGCCGCCTCACTTCCCTTCCCCTCTGTTCCTTTCTGGCGGTTCAATGCAAAAAAACGTGTTCTTGTTTTGTTTTTAGTTTTGTTTCAAGTCCTACTTTCCTGTCTACTTCGTTTGTTTTGGTCGTTGGTTTGTTTTATATATTCAGGGTGAAACTTATATGTTGGTGTGTTTTCTTTCTCTACTGCAGGACCATGGCAAACCCTGCTAAGAAGGTTTTGCTTACCTCTCACGGAGACGAAGTTTCTCAGGGGATTGCTCTTCACTTGGCCAAACGGGGATGCCGGTAAAGCTTTGTTCTTGAAATGTTAATGGATTCAGTACTAATGTTTTTGAAACAAATCATTCGGGTTTTTTTTCATTTTGTCCAAATGAATTAGAAAACGCTGGGGAAGAGGAAAAAAAAAGTGCTCTGTTTTCAAATAAGTAAATAGATTGGTACCTGTAGATTTTGCTTTCTTTAGTGGGTTTTGAATAAAGATTTGACTGGAGAGTGGTTTTGGTGATTCGTGATTAGGCTGGTCTTGATGGGGGAGGAGAGCTGTGTAAGAAGTGTGGCCGACAAGATAAATGGTTCCGTTGAAGGTGCTGCGTCAGTGGAGGTGGTGGGGTTGGATATGGAAGATGAAAGACAGGCAGCTTTTGATGAAGCTGTGGACAAGGCTTGCTTGATTTTGGGGAATTTGGATGCTTTCGTGAATTGCTATTTCTATGAAGGTACTGCCTCTCTTATGCTGAAATGAAATGCTTCATATGCCCATTTGGTCACTCGTAACTTGTCTCTGGTACCATTCTTGTCTAGGATTTGTACCAGTGCCTTAATCCTTGGTATGTTTGGGGGATTACTTGTTCTTATTTCCACAGTCTACTCCTACTTCATAGTTGATGTTAGTTGATTTATGTTTTGGTACATTATTATTTGTGGCATTAGGGATCTTTTTCGTGATATGCTGGGAAAGATTCTATAACATTTTTAAAGGTTAGGTTAGAGGATCGATCACAGCAAGGTTAAGACTGCGGTAACTACTAAATTATTAATTTATTTTCTTCGCATAAACTTTGCAATAGTGTTTGAGAACAGGTATAGAATTTAGATGGGCCATTTATTTAGTGAACTGATAGGCTGCCCGAATGAGTTCCAATACGAATAACGGGTCAAATTATGTTGTAGATTGACTTTTGAGGAATTGCTATTCTTTTATCAGTCATTTGAGAGGAGCCTTCCATCACTAGTTGCTTTTGAAACGGCAGTAGATACACTATATATCACCTATGAGAATTGTGTATAATATTGATGTCACCGTTCACTGGGTATGAAGAAAGAGTAGGATGGTGTTGTGAAGGTCAGGCCTTGAAACTAATCTACATCCGGTCTTGGTTATAATGGGAAAGGAAAAGATATGTCGTCCTTACTTGTGCAATGTTGGAGTCTGAGAAATCATCATTCAAGTTTTATCTTTGAATTGGCAGTGGTGAATTCTGGTTCTTAATAGCTTCTTCTTCTTCCTCCTTAAAATAATTTCTTTTCTCATCTCTGGTTTTGGGTCATCATATTGTCATTTATGTATGTTTTTTGTGCTGAATAGGAAGAATAAGCAACTTAAAGTGTCATGTTTGTGTGAACAGGGAAGATGCAAAATCCTCTGGATGTTACTGAACAGGAATTCAAGAAAATACTGAAAATCAACCTAATGGCAGCATGGTTTCTGCTACAAGCAGTTGGTAGAAGAATGAGGGACCAAAATACAGGAGGTTCAATCATATTTGTGTCATCAATAATAGGAGCAGAGAGAGGTCTTTATCCGGGAGCTGCTGCATATGGTTCATGCTCAGCTGCAATCCAGCAGTTGGTTAGGGTAAGGAAATTCAGTGGTGTTTCTGACCTCGTTTAATACACTTGCCAGAATGCTTATGTCTGGATGGTTAGCAACTGGTATTTCTGTTAAGCCAGTCTTTTAGGTCATCCTGTGCTTTCTTGCAATTTTTGTTCATTTCCTGGTAAATGGATGATTGCAATTTGGATTGATTAAAGCCCCAAGTGGGCTGAGATATCAAGGAAAGGCATCCCAAAACATATTTCGTTGGTGCATATAGTGATAAATGATAAGCGGTTTTGAATTGAAATAATGCTCTTCTTTAGATTGTTAATCTTAGCCAGATCTTTGAACCTTGAAACATATACATTCAAGGCGATATCTTCATGCAATGACTTCCAATTTCCCACATATGGGGCATAATGTGATGATTGCAGTCCTGAGCCCAATGATTATGCATTTTACTCTGACCTTTCACGATTCACTGTTTCTATATTATGAGAATTTTTCCTTTCGTTTCTTGCAATTTGATACATGCTGTGTCTTGTGTATTTTATCTTTTTGTTCCTTACTAAATTCCTCTTCCAATAGTAATCTTGAAGGCTGAATTATTAACTCCAAGGTTACTTATCAGAATGCAGCTCTGGATATTGGTAAGTACAAGATCAGGGTTAATGCTATAGCTCGAGGCTTGCACCTGGAAGATGAATATCCCTTGTCAGTAGGGAAAGAGAGAGCAGAGAAGTTGGTTGAGGCTGCAGCGCCTCTGAATAGATGGCTTGATGCCAAAAATGATCTAGCGTCTACTGTCATCTACTTGGTAAGTGATGGCTCACGATACATGACCGGGACAACCATATTCGTCGACGGGGGACAGTCTTTGACAAGGCCTCGCATGCGCTCTTTTATATAAGCACTCATGTCTTACTTCTATGTCCTGCGGGATCCTGCCGAAAAATGGAAAGTTGAGATCTTTAACTGAACCTGTTAGTCTTCTTTTGGAACAGACATATCTGATCTGAACGTTCTGGTTGACTACTTGTACACTATAATGTCATCTATGATTCTTACAGTTCGTTACACGGAGACGGATTGCCATAGGATCCAGAGGACGATTAAAACAGTCCAATGGGATTGATATTGCAAGGCCTGCGTAATACAGAAAGTTTCTTGTTTCTCCATCTTTCAAACTGTTTGCATCTGAACATTTAATGGTACTAATAAGGTAGCAGCCCAAGCACCTTCAATTCTCTTGATTTGCCTTGCGTACAACATGTCTATTATAATCTGATCTTTAAGAAAATATATGAAATGCTGGACAAGGCATCATTTGTCTGCTTCTTCATTCTGGCTGCCTAAATGTCTTTCACGAATACTCAAATACACTCTTTTTGCCTACGAATCACAGTTCAGGAATTTAAATTTTGTCTCTCGTCTGAAGAGGGGACACAAAGGCACCAAATCCTCTGCTTAAATTGGAAAGAGCGATTTTGTTTGGGCCAATCGCATTGACGTAAGCCAAACAGCGAAACTCCTACCAAAGCCTCCATAAATATGTTACACAACTTAAGATTCATCGGTGCTACAAATTGGATGGGTTTTAACCGGGAAAAAAGAACTAGTAAAAAGTTATCAGTGTGTTAAATTGAATGAACTATTCTCTAACTTGTCTAACTAAAAAGCTTAATTTCGGCTCAAGATGTTACGGAATACTAATTGTTAGTTACGGACCAAAACTTTGGTGAACGCATAAAATCTTGGTTTTGATGTTAATAGTACCAATGAAGCACCAAAAAGTTTGAGGCCCGGTACGTAGCAAAGCCCTATTAAGAAACATGTTAGCTAATGACTTTGAAGTAAAACTGGTTGTTTATCAAGTGCTAGTACGTCATGCCCACAAAGTTTCTTGAACAGTCCTGGGTGTGTATATGTGAACTGAACCGACACACGTACATGCACACAGCACATATATGTGTATAGAACTATTATACGAGGCTTAACTACCAACTATCATATTGAGACTAGCTAGTGAATAACAAACTTTAGGCAATTACATAAGCTAGTTATAAGCTCCTATAATGTTAGAATTGACATGTAAATGTCTTCAAAACCAGTTGGCGGTATAAAACATTCCGGTGGCGGCATATGCAAGTGGGTCAATCGCACGTGCTAGATTGGTCTACGATGAGAATGACTTAAGTTAGGCTGAATAATTTTTTCCTGCATGCCACCTTCCAATTTTTCCAAACCAAATAAAATATATGACATCCTGCATGAGCTGTATTGGATGATGACATTGTTTGGAATTTACAGGCACCGCTTGATACTAAGCAAATAAGCAATGCTTCTTCATTCAACCACGAAACGAATGCTTCTTTCTTTCAATTGCTCTCTTAATTAAAGACTTGTTCATGAGAAAATGCAGTGGCCTTGGTTTTACATATGTACCTTGAAACTGGGAAAAATTATAGTTCATCAAGTCTCCCTGTTCTCCTTTTGTTCTTTTTTTTTTTTTCTTTGGTTGAAAAAAAAAAACACGAAAGGATTATAGAAAAATATCACGCGGTTGTTTCATATCCATAAAAGTCTTCCTTTCGTACGCCAAGACCAACCGTACATAGTTCTTTTTTACACCTTTGACTCCAACTAAATAACAAAGACCTATTAATTGTTTGCCTCCGTCGTGGTATGGATATTCTTCTTTTATTCATGGCCTTTATATAAGAAATTACCCATTTTGTACCCCTGCATGCTTGGACTTCCTTCATCTTTTAGCTAAAAGAGAAGGAGAAGCTCCGATTGTTTTTTTATTTGTATATATAATCTCTATATCTTTGCCAAGAAGTAAGGCAATGAAGGTACATGCCAACATTGGTTGGTTTTTCTTGACGCATATCGATCTCACACGTTAAATAATGTTCCAGTCAGAAATTGTACTGAAATCATTGATCAGGATTAGATAATTTCCACAAAAACACGTTTTCGTCTGATCGGGGAATTAGAAAAAAGAAGAATGAAAAACAAGATTGACCGATGCTAATATATAGATAGACATTAAATTATTTAAACATCTAGAACATAGCTGTGTACACTAGATAATAATTAATTCGGTGGTGAAATAATTTTGGATCGATTGTCCGAAAGGTAATTAAGGATCTAACTAAAATTTGATACATTACAAGAGTGATTACCAGAGAGGCACAGACAGTGCCTTACTTGTTCGGTGCCCTTCCTACACGATCTCCTTCACTGATTAGCATCACAAAAAGGCAAAAAAAAAAACAAAAACAAAAACAAAAAAAACAAAAGAATTCTCCTTCTTCTCTCGTGACGTGCGTGCAATTGGACATCTGGGGCAGTTATAATTTGACTTTTCAAAAGGATATACTATATTGTATGTAGAAGACTAAAATGATACGCATTGGATCTCGTCTCAGCTATATATATGTTTCGCATGCGAGAAAAATTTGACGCTTTACAATATAATACAAGAATACTTGTTTTCCAATTCCAGACATTAATTCAAGCCAAATTCCTTGTATTTTCAAATACATGAAGAATAGAAGGAAGGGCTGCATCCCCGGACTGGCACTAGGTGGTTAATTTATTCTACGGATTATTTTTCAAACTTCAAATAAAGGCGTATCTTCACTGACAATCTAGAACGAATAATCAAATGATCTACTTGTCCTCCGCAAATTGAAAAAAAAAAAAAAGAAGAAGAAGAAGAAAATGAGAGAGCACAACTAGCTACCCTTCTTGCTATTTTTTTTTTTTATCCCAGCCTTCTTGCTATTTAATATGATGAATTTTGCAACTAGCTGTGTTTCCATTCAAGGAAAAAAGACGAAAATTACATACATATTGGTCTATATATGTATCCGATATACTACATATTTATGGTATAGTGTAAATGCACAGAACGCGTAATTCTTGTTCTTTTGACTTGTAGCTAATCAGGTCGTGGTAATATGGACGGACACTAGCTAGTGTTTTTTTGTTGTTAATTTATTCCTGTTTCGACTTAGTCTACGAAAAATAATGCTAGTTGTCTGATTGTCTCGTTTTATGCTTACATAGGACAACATAATCTTTCACACAGGCCCTTGGAGACGCACAATTAGTCAGTCAGGTATAAAGATACGATTTGATAAATCCATGCCCCAGATGGAAGTGACACTGAATATTACTGATTCATTCTGATTATGTAATATCAGAATCGATGCTAGCTATTTCTATATTTGCAAAGTCTTTGGTACTCATCTGTATCAAATAGACATTATATTTAACCTTTGATTTTGATTGGTTATGTTGTACCAAAAGGCATTGTCTTGAATATATTTTCCTTATTTCTATAGTTAATTAGTACAACAATAGTGTATAGGGAAACTCTAAAATCCCAAAGGATATAGAGGCCACACATATTTCTAGTGATCCGATGGAGGGGGGAAAAGAAAAAGGAAAAAGAGACAAACCCCAAACCCATGATCCTTTTGAATCCAATCTAAAGGGAGATACAACTACACTACAAGTAGATTGGTATTGTCATGGTGAGTACTAATTCCTTAATTTAGCTACTTTAATTAACTGTAGAACAATTTATATTTGATGGAATATGACTAGTAGTAGTACTAAGGTAAGTGCATGCACCACGAGGGATATTGCTGCAACTTCATGGAAATTGAGGAGGCAGCATATGCAAACGTCCATGGTATTGTATTGCATTGACTTTGCTCCCAGCCTCCCTTACTCCTACCGCACAAAAACAAGGATAAAGATGGAACTTTGTTGTGGGTGTATTAAAAATTCTACACGTGCGTTTATCCTTCTTTTGTTTTCGTCTTAGTCAAGCTGGCCAACCGGTTCTAGTCTCCCGGATCAAAACCATAAATGACCAAGTACAATTTTAATTAGTAGGCCCAGTATTCTTTATAATACTTTGTAATTAAATTAACTATGATAATGCCTACTTATGAGTTATGATGATGATGAAGCCGCCTTAATTTTTTCAACATTACTTTTCCTAATCAATCCGCTAATGGAGGTAGCTAGCTCAATTTTCTTTACCTTGGAATAGAATTTTCCTTCTGCCCACGGCATATTTATCTTTGACACTTTTTTTTTTAACTTTTTACACTTGGGGTGAATTCTTGTGGTATTCTTGCCCCCTTATAACCGGTTGCCATTTCCACATACAAGAGACTCTCATCCATTATAGACCTTCCTCTCTTCTCCCTCAATTTGCACTCTCCCTAGCTATAGCTACAAACAAAACCTCTGTAGAAGCACTGGATTTCCATGGAAAAGTTCCAAATGTTCTTTCCTTTTTCTTCAACTGAACCATCAATTAACTACCCTCTCTCCTCAAGCATGTCAAGCACTCCTCATGCTTTCAGTAATCCTGAAGGCGATAGCTCTAGTGGGTTTTTGAGGTTGAAGATAGAAAACGAGCGGGTACCAAGAACATCATCACCATCATCTGATCAAGTTAGGGACTCTTCTAGCTCGCAAGAGAATCAAAGCTTTGCAACTGGGGCACAAAGTGATGAAGTAAAACATGGGAAGAAGAAGGGAGAGAAGAAGATCAGGAAGCCTAGATACGCTTTTCAAACTAGGAGTCAGGTTGATATACTTGATGATGGTTATCGCTGGAGGAAATATGGACAGAAAGCTGTCAAGAACAACAAATTTCCCAGGTTAGTTGACTTCTCATCTGCCTATGTTTGCATCTCTACATGTGTTGCTTCATGGTATATCATATATATTACTTCTCCATTTGTATAGGGTTCTCAGTTCCATATAATTAACGAATATGAGAACTGTTAGTAAGGAAGATGATCATCTGTACTTCCCTGATCTGATTATAGATTCTGATAAGCTCCTATTTGTTTTAAGAAAATCTCTAAGCAATTACTATAAGATCATACTAGACCCCACTTTAATTTTAATCTTCCCGCACGCTTAGCCGAAAAGGCGAGATTTGCTAGATCTCCCATGCACTCTCGAGAAGGAACATCTTGTTGAAAAGTGTTTCCTTAATGGCTCATTTTCAGACTAGAAGCCTTGATAGTTTAGGACTGATTTATCTGAAGATAAAAGAGAATAATTATGGCGGTGGACACATGCATGCATACCTAATTGCATCCTGGTTTTATCTTTTCAGAAAAGAAAAACAAATAGTAGCAACACATTTGTAGTGAATTTTCTTTTTCCTTTTAATAATTAATGGAGTATAGTGGAAGTGTGAACTATGATAGGGTTTCTCGCGTGTATTTGCTAAGATAGTTTTCATAGATCGAGTGGTGTGTAAGCAAGCATAGCTCAGGTCATATTGCTCTACTGACTATTAAAGTTTATCAATATACTCACGATTAGCATAAAAAACCTTCCTAGCATCCAGTGTTAACATATTTCCGTTAGAGATAAGAATAGAAGTATAGAGTATTTTTATTCTTTTTGCAAGATATGATATTGCATGCCATTAGTTCAATGCATATATGTTGCCTCAGTGAGACTTAGCTACAAACTACAAACTTGTAAAGTAGCTACTATTTCATTTCACGAATGGAAGAAAGAAAGAGAGAAAGAAGAAAGGATGGATGTTCAAATCAGATTGCAGAATGATTTATAATCTTATATCAAACCAATTTAATAATAGGATTCTGCTAGTGTGAATTCCTCCTCTTTCTCATGATATCACAATTCCTCAAGTATATGCTAGCCATTTATATATATATATATGCATACAGTCATTGGAAAACCATTTGAAAGTCATGAATAGCATCGATCCTAGCAATAAACTTAATATTTTTTGTTTCCCTCACTTGCAGGAGCTACTACCGTTGTACTCATCAAGGATGCAATGTGAAGAAGCAAGTGCAACGCCTGACCAAAGATGAAGGCGTTGTAGTGACTACTTATGAAGGGATGCACAACCATCCCATAGAGAAGGCAACCGACAACTTCGAGAATATCTTAAGCCAAATGCAAATCTATACTCACTTTTGAAGTGATCTTCAACTAGATTAAGTTGTGCATTGTGTAATATTTCTATATCAGAACTACACATAGTGTACTCCTTGATTGCAGCAGTATGTAGTTAATAAGTTTGTAATCAAAAGCAATATATATATATATCAGATTAAAACCCAGCTTAAATTTTCTGGGTTATATATATGTTCTTTAATCGGTTGCCATTGTGAGTTTCATTTGTTTTCTTACTTTATGAATTAGGTTTGATTAGAAATGATTCTGCCAAAAGAATTAGAATGAGTTAATGTCGCCCGATTCTTTATGAGAATCAGTGCCATTATTTTTTTCTTTATTTCTTCTTTGATTTGAGAAATCTGTTGATGTTTATAATAAACATCAAATAATATCATATGTTACACTTTCTTTCTTTCTTTCTATTGTTTTGGTGTGAATTGATTCATTAGCTTGCCATTGCCAACAACTTCTACTAATGCTGAATTGTAGAAACGTTTTGGAGCCGAGTTAGATTCTGATGCTATATGTTTCGCCGTCAAATTCAAATTATACTTGAGCAACACTAGGGCAACAGATTTAATTTGTATCATATATGGATGTAGTAGTTTCTGGTTACATGATGAACATAGGGAAGATTGCTCAAAATCAAGTAACCAGGGACAATGCGCTTCGCATTTGAGAAAGGACCCTGCAAATTCAAGCATCAACTTCTAAATTTAAGAATTTGTCATCTTTAATTAAATAATTCCCACATGCAAAATATTGATCTTGGGAAAACAAATGAAAGCCTCGTTTTCCATAAGATTCTTTATCATTAATTCTTCTTCTTGATGCCTAGGACCCCCGCGCGGTATTTATATACTGTCCCTGCTATATTTACAGTGTCAAAATCTCAAATATGCCAAAATAGCTTGAAGGAAATTCTGTTGTGGCGCTTGCTCAATGGCGGGCTTGCTTTGCGCGCAACTCTTTTGCGTCGGCATATTCTTAAAGAGGATGAAGCTTCTTGCCCCATGTGTGGACGAGCTATAGAGGATGCCTTTCATTTGTTCTTTTTATGCCCAGTTGCAGCTGCTTTGTGGTCTAGGCTTTGTCAATGGTGGGGAGTGTTCTGGGTGGTTTCAAATTCAATTCATTCCTGGTTAGTCCAATGGCCGCAGGTGGCAGGGAGTAGAGATGCTCAACAAGCATGGACCTTGCTTGGTCTTGCTGTACTCTGGTCTGTGTGGTTATCTCGCAATTCCTTGCTCTTCTCCGGCAAACCAGTGCATATCGATCAGCTGTTTGATTTGGTTCTTACCAAGGCATTTTGGTGGTTTCGGTTTCAGCACCCCCGTTTCCTCTACAGCGTTGGTGCAGTGCTTGCTTCGCAATCGTTGTTAACGTGTATTAGTCATTCATGGTGTTTTAGTTTAACATGGCCTTGCTTCTGCAAGGTCCTAACACTTCCTGTACATATCACTAGTGATGAATAACACAATCGCTTTCCATCAAAAAAAAACGAAGTTGGAGGTTCAATGTTGCTTGTGGTTCTATTGTTTTTGGTTGCTCATATGTGAGTGACGTATGAAGAGCAAATAATAGCTTCTCTAAATACATACAATGTAGCTAGCTCAAAATATGTTATCGCAGCAGACCAAAAAAAAAATATATTATCGCATATTATGGGGTAATTTATGTTTAATTAACATTAAATATTTGGTCCGTCGCAACAAATTGGCAAACAAGCAAGAGTTGTGGCCGAGGAGCCATGTCATAATTTCAGAACACACAGTAGCATTGGTTTTTCTCATTGTTAAATACGGCATCCTCTCCAATAAATCCAACCCTAACTTCAAAATGTACAATAAAACGTTTTCAGGTGTTCTTTTCTCACATATATGTTTTAAAACTTTCAGGGACAAAGTTGTTTCTCCTTTTTTAGGCCAAGATATTATTTCCATATCAGTAGCAGTACTACAGAAGTATTTAGGTGCACATAATCTTGTGATGGGCAATGAACCGTCGTTGCAGAGAAAAACTGTGCCACAAACTTCCGGCGGCGCGTTGAAAGGTTCGAACTCATAATTGCTGCATGCAAGAAGTCCTTTAGGGATCGATCGACCACCCGCCAGATTAGTATTACAATTCTGCCTTCATGATTGTCTAAAAATGTGTCAACATTCATGATCTTTACATTGACCAATATGGCAATATGATTAACTGAGACTGCAAAAAAAAAATAAAAAACAACAATATATTGCAGCCAAAATTTCTTTAAGTTGGACTCGCCTTCATTTCATTGCCAACAAAGATATATATTGTCATTGTTTGCATTGCATGACAACAGACATGATGTATGCATGATAATTTGAAAATCAAACGAACCATATCCTTGCTCTTGGACTTCTAGAACATGAAATAATGCAGCTAGATCGATTTGCTGAATATTCTCTGTGCCTTTGCTTGTTATCATGAAATAGTGCAGGTACAATTTATGTTTTTTTTTTTTTCCATCTCTTCTTCCTTTACCCGTAACTAGCACTCACCTTTCTAACTTTACCTTATAGAACAGTGGCTATCAAATATGAAGTTTCAAGGCCAACAGAAGGGTAAAGGACAAAATGATAACATCTCTTTCCAAATCCAAAATGGTCCTATATCTGAGATTGCAGTTCTTTTCAGTAGTTACAATCTTTGTCTCCCTTTTCAATCAACGAGTATACATAATATATTAATTAGTCTTGGCTTGCAAGAATGGGTTAGTGAAACCAAATTCCCTTTTGCTTCTATCTTCAAAATTTCCGGCAATAATGATGTAATTATCTCCTATATGTTTCCATCATGGGTGGAAAGTAACCAGCGCTTGAATAATGTGAACCTTTAATAATTAAGTGTACGCATTCTACCCATTTTCATGGTAATTTCCAATTAGTCCCATCTTGTAACACAAAATCAAAGCAGATGTGCAAATAGGAACCCAACTTGTCTCATTCGGGGCATCCTACAAATTGATAAACAGATCGAATAGTCATACCTGCAATCAGACAAACACTAGCTAACTTTGTCCTAATTGCGATGAGATACATTGCTGGATGGGGAAAAAAATCCTAGCTAGAATTATTTATATGAACTTTTTGACTTTATAGGTAGATAATTTTCCATTTCTAACCACGGGATTCTGACCAAATAGGAGAGATTCTCAATGGACCAATTATCAGGTTGTTCAACCGAATGCATCACCGCGTGAATTGGATACGAGGACTCGAGACTCAGACATGTCTCATCACCTTCAACATCATTAAACAGAATTCTGAGAGTAATCAACAAAACTCCTGACGGGTCATGCTTTCACCGATTTTGGGACCTCAGGAAATGCAGGGAGCATTACAAGCGCATTATTGCAACTTAGCATCCAAGAAGCTATGATATTTCAAAGAATTTAGAGTCAGACATGGAACAACAACATAATTCTTCAGTTTCTGTCTTTGAGAATTTCGAAGTAGATGTGGAATAACACGTGATGTTGTATAAAATTAGGTTTCAGACTGTTGCAACTTTTTAGTATTCCACAGTTGCATGAAGCTATACTGGCATGAGAAGTCAAAACTGGACCAAAAGCCATAAATGTGAAGCAGAGAATACGAATAAGGATCGAGGCCAACAGTTGCGGGTCAATCATCAATGAGAGCATCCAAAAGTATCCACTTCTGGACCCTACAATGAGAGAAAGAAGCGGCTCTCACTCGTGCAGACAAATGACCTAAAGGAAAGGAAAGTGAAAACAGCCCTTGCCAATTTTTGTCAGAACCTGAAATGCAATGGAACTGATAGGTAATCCTCTATCAGGTCTAGTCATGCTTGCTTCTTTTTTTAAACCACCTGGAACAACCGAATGTGAACCATCCAGTTCTGCCTCAGGATCAAGACAGCACTGCAGTCTTATACTTATGAAGAGCGGGACAGAGCTCTCATCGTCATGGTCTGAGTGGATGAGCTTACGCGTTTTGGATTTAGCATGGGGTGCTAAGTAGACTGTTATGGCTAACTAAAATGGGATTCCTCGTCAAGACATCACATCCTGGGTGTGATTTTTCTGCCTTTCTTTAGCCGCGTCATGGGTAGGAAGAATTTGAATATCTCGATGATAATCTGGAATAATCTAATTAGATAATGCTTCAATGGTCAATGATTTTGATTGATCTCTTTGATTGCCGCTGTGCGACTAGCGTATCCCACTGACCCACCATTTTGATTGTTGAAAACATTGGTAAAAGTACAAGGTAATCCTTTTTTTTTTTTTAACAATCAAAATATTTATGGTACCCAAACCCCATCTCTCTTGACGTTCTAAGATTTTCAAAAATATTGTACGAGCTACAAGTTCATTATTAATAGAGTAACTTAAAGTTTAAAGCTTGACAAAATACAAATTCTATGAAAGAAGAAATTAATATTTTGTTGTTAGTCAACGAAGGAAGATGCAATACGAAAAGGAAGAGATGCGGAATACTCATGTTCTTCTACCTTTTATTCCTTCCACTAAGCGAGTTGACGATCATTTTCCACAATTGAGGAACAAAGTCAAAAGTCCATGACAAACAAGTTCCACAATTGAAGAACAAAGCCAAAAGTCATTGACATCCGTCCTCTATCTTCTCCTTGCCAGCTGCCAATAAGTAGTAACCAATTTGCCGCTCCCCCTGATGTGTGTGTACATACAGAAGGTGCATTTCCACTCTTCCACTGCTAAAAGGTTACGTTTTTCAATTGCCTAAGATATAGAGTTGACTAGCTGGATTTTGTAAGGATGTTGCAGTGACATTTCTTAGAAGCTTGTTCCTGACTAAACGGAAATATACTGCGTCTTTGTATTGAGACACTAGTATGTTATAAACTCTACATCCTGCATATAAACCTCTCCAACTTTTTGAGCATGACCTCCATGGATCAAGTGCAAGAATGCGCCCGTTTGGAGATTACTAGAGAGCGAGCTCAGCTGGTACTCCATGCTTTCCTCAGCATTTGTTAGATGAGTGTATTTTAAGATTTCACGCAAGTACACGGATTTCTTTCCAAATGCAAAAGGACTACGCTACAGCTAAAGCAGAAAGAAAATTGGCGATGTTGAGAAGTCGTTGTTGTACAAAATTCTTAAAGCTAAGGGGAGAATTCTATTACCTTTGCCAACATCAGTAACCACTAACCAGTATAGTGCGACTCTTGCTAGATACATACCTCAGCACATTGAGGAAGTGTCAAAAGTATCAAAGTTCTGAATCCTAGATGCAGACATTCATGGACATCACTATAGACTTATTTTAACCAAAAGATAAAAAACTCAGCCCAAAACAAAAAGACAAAAGACTCTTATATTGCTCAGTGCCTTTCCCATATACTCTAATGCTTGTCCTCCTTGGGAAGGTCCTTTTGTGGTAGCTTTGAATCCAGTTCCTTGGGTGAGGACTTCTCCGCAGCCCTGAAACAAGGGTTGTTGACCTTAGATAAGAGTATAAGTTGAAAAATATGCAATACAGAGAAATAACACTTGTCCAAAGTGGAAGAACAAAGAAAGGCCAGCGAGATTGAAACATCCATGGGGAGAAAGCATGCATATCACTAGATAGTTCACATTACAATCAAGAAAAAATTGGCAAAGTGACGCATGGTTTTCTTTTGTAATACAAAAGCCAAAGCATATTATCCACAGCAAGTTCAAATCTCCTAGCCTATTATAATCAATGTTCCTTTCACATGTCTTCCAATGCATCATTAGTAAAAAAGATCTAATCCCACATTCTCATAGAATGACCACATGTAAGCCATGAAGGATAGCAAAAAGGCAATGCATAACCATACAACCAACTTCATTTGAGGTATCATATGATTCTTCTACAAAGAAAACATTTCATTAGGCATGTAAGAGCAGGAAGCCTTTTCCTTTCAATCCAACACAACGGTCTGAAAATCGCAACAAAACATCTCTTCTTTAATCAGCTTAACACTGGCAGATTTTCTCAAGATGTTGTCAATAGAACACACAGTATTCCAACTAGAACAAGCAAAGTTCAATTACAAGCATAAAGCACTGCAATGCGCACCCTAATCCCATTTAATGATAACAATCGCGTAAC
>JAKUCV010007742.1:64041-129530 GCA_028386065.3 Turnera subulata | reverse complement strand
AATCCATCCACCAAGATTGCGTCTTTTACTTCATTTAATCAATTTAACTTGACAGATATACCTATTTCTTTCTGGGGATTATTGATTTTGGCCCTTTCATAATTGTTAGGGTTTCAATAGATTGCGTGAAGAGCTGGCCAAACTTTTGGATCTTTTTCACGGGTATCTTCTACTTAGCTGCTCTCTCTCTCTCCTTCAGCTTCTTAATCGATTACGTTTATGTCCACTCGCTGGTTCCCGGCAAAATTTAGAGGGAACCAATAATAATCCGCGTCAAAATTTGAATCAAACAACGATTGTTTGCATGTTTGTTTATTGGGTTGTTAGTTTTGCTTACTTCCTTTCTTTTCCTGCTGTTTCATAGTCTATATATTAGTGGGTTTGATCCAGTTGAAAAGTGTTTGTTTTTGCTGGGTAAATTGAAGTATGATTATTTTGCAGACCCTAATTTGTTATTGCGGCTGAAGCTTTGATTGCCCGAGTAATCACGGATATCTATCGAAGTTGAGGCAATAAGGACATGCCTAGGGATTTATCAAGATCCCGGTCCCGGTCACCTCCATACAGGCGAAGGCGGTCGCCGTCGCCTGTGGGAAGGTATAGCAGGAGAAGCCGCAGAGACAGGAGCCGGTCTCCTTACTCATCATACTCGCGTAGCAGGTGACCCCGTATATGTTTTTGCTATTTTAAGTTCATTTTTTAATAATGTTCGAGGGAATTGTAAGAAAGATTGAGGACTCACCTATGTATGTTGCGGATTGGAATACAAATTGTTCGAGTTGATGTGTACGCAGCTTATCCTTTCTTGTTGATTTTTTTTCTTTGGAGCTTATCTAGCCTTCTTCTTCTGAGCATTTATCATTTGTAAGTTTTGATTAGAGATAGCTACAGTATCGAGCTGATTTTCATTTGTTGAAAGGTCATTCTGTGAATGCCAGATTTATGGTGCGGCAGTATGTTACGGATTTGTTGATTCGTTTATTCCGACAGTTATGCTGTTGCTGTGCTTATAAGGGGTGACATCTGTTGATGGAAAATGGATAGACATATGTTGACACTGTCATGAAGGATAGATTTTGATGTAGTATGTGTTCTTTGAAATTTATTCTTCTTTGCATCTATTTTTCACATACTAGTCGATTTAATGGACATTTCACTGTTGAAACGTCCTGTCTGTTAAGGACATTTTGTGGTTCTCAAAGATAATTCTTTGAATGGATTCTGCTTCTGAAGTTGTTTTTCCATTAATAGTGGTATTCTTTGGCAAGCTTCACAGCAATGGTTAGTTCGTGCTTGTTTTTTTTTTCTTAATTGTGTCATTCGACTAGGACAATTTTGATATAATGACGGGCATCTTCTATTTGGGAACTTGCCATTTTGCATAGGAAGATGGAGAGATGATTCTAACTTTTTGTTAATCATTTGAAGAGGAGCACAATGTACTATAAAAGTGCCATAGGATTCATGAATCATGCTGTTTATAAGAAATTTAAGAAACTCAGTTTCTTCCCATTATATGGGTTGGGAAGTGAGCAGGTGATGGGTGTCCTTTCGTTGCTCGATTGTGATATTTGCTTCTCATGTGATAAAAGATGGAGGACAAATGGTTATTCTTAACAATGTATGAGGTAACTGTATATGCTTTAATATTCTTTGTGCTGGTGGAAGGTCCTTATACTTGTTATTATGCATTACGCCTGGCTGCTGTCTCTCAATCTATTCCTTTGTATATACAGACGGAAAAGTCGTTCTATTTCTCCACGACGACGCAAAAGCCGTTCTCCAACTCCAAGACGTCGTAAAAGTCGTTCCCCCACTCCAAGGCGTCACAAAAGGCATAGAAGTAGGAGTTCCTCAGAGTCTCCTGTTCGAAAATCTTCTAGTCCAAGTCTTGGTTCAATAGAGCGAAAACTTGTTAATGAAAAAATGAGAAAAGAAGAAGAAGAAGAGAAGAAAAGGTATATGAACTGTTATGCATGCTAGTTTAGTCTTTTGTCTTGTTTTAATGCTGTTCTTGGTTTCAGCCTCTGAATATGTGATGGTTGTCTTAGACATTTCTGGACAAGATATAATCTCTTGGTGCAGAATAATGTCTGCTTGAGCCTCTATTTAGGTGAATTGGTTTAGCAACAGAAAAGATTTTAAACATGCTATATGGGCCAAATAACACAGTCATTGAGTGACCAAGTTTGTGTTTGACCTAGTCAGCCAAACCTGAAGCTGTTCATTTTCTAAGTTATATGATATGTATGCCTAATTGTGGTTATAGTCATAATTACAGTAATGACCGAGAGATTTTGGTCAGTGACTCATTGGAAAATGGAATTTCTTTCCCCCATTAGCAACAGTTTCATTACTGATGTCTTAGAGGGTAAAATGAAGATAGAATACCTAGTTGTACTACTGCGGGCTATTTATGAGTATGATTCTTATTAGTCATACTAATGACTAATTTCTCGTCTTTACTAGTATTCTTTTGTATCTTAAACTTATAATTCTTTTTATTTCTTCTATGTTGACCAAAATCACGAGGCTGCATATGCAAATATCAGCGGCATATCATAATTTCTTCCATACGCAAGCCCCTATTTGATGTTAAGCAATGCACTTTACCCTTTTCGATATTTCCCTTTTCTTTTTCTTTACGTTACTGTTTTGCTACCCTTTTATGATGTTTTCCAGTACCTTCTTCCCTACCATTTTCATGCATTGTGGCCAACTTTTATTAACAAATAGTTGAAATTAAATAATAAGCCTGTAGGAGTTTTTAGGTTGTTTAATGTGTTAACATTTCCTCACCCTAAAGCCTGTAAAAATGACCCTGTTTCATGTTCCGGGCCTAGCATGCTATTTACTCGAATTGACCATGTTTCATGGTGTGGGCCGAGTATGCTGAGAAGGTGGTTCTAGTTTGACCTCCGGCATTTCTGAGTTTCTTTGGGGGCTGAAAGTCCTCCAGTATTGGGCTTTCTGCGCCCTCATCTCAATTTGCTTTCGGTCGCATGACTAGTTCTTTGTCCATGCCACTATAGACTGCCTTTTCTGGTTTAAATGTCATTGCATTTGTTAATAACTGGCTCCTCTGCCATTGCTTTGATGCTTTTGATAATGGACAGGCAAAAAAAAATATACATATCCAAGGCATACTGATGTGTGCTTATCAAAATGTTTGTGGTTAGGATGAAGTATTTCGGTAACAGTTCTAAAACTGCAGCAGGTTTCTTTAACATTCTTCTCCACAGGCTTTTCTGAAGGAAGATACTGCTATAGTCAACTTGTTAATTTTGATGATCATATTGGACCACTCGTTTATCTACTGTTCACCGGTTTTGATACTCATTTGTTTGGATCAGGATTCGGTAGAGGTATGCTATAGTTCATCATGATGCATGAGCATATGTGTTATACCTTTTGTCATCGTGAAGGTTAGTTTGCAATTTATCGTAGTTAATGACAAGTAGAGAGAGAAGGAAAATGGGAGAGGTTAAGATTCAGAGCTGTCGCATTTCTGTTTTTCTGTGGGTGCGAGGGCATTTGATACATGATGGGAAGAAGTTTTCATCCCGCATTGAGTGACCTTTTTTCTTGGTTAACTTGTTTTAATTTATTTACAGGCGTCAGCAGGAGGCAGAACTAAAACTTGTTGAAGAAGAGACTGCAAAGAGGGTGGAAGAAGCTATTAAGAGGAAAGTTGAAGAGAGCTTGAACTCTGAGGAGATCCAGGTACAGATAAGGCAGCGTTTGGAGGAGGGACGGAAAAGACTTCATGATGAAGTTATTGCTCAGCTTGAGAAAGAGAAAGAAGCTGCACTTCTTGAGGCCAAGGAAAAGGAGGTAATGACTCAGGGACCATTGTTTAGTGTTTTTTCCATTTTAGGTTGTGAATCTCTGAATCGAAGAACAAATACTAATTAGTTTTTACTATTTACAGGAAAGAGCACGGAAAGAGAAAGAAGAGCTGGAAAGGATTATTGAAGAGAATCGAAGGAAGGAGCAAGAAGCTCAAAGAAGAGCTGCTGAAGAACAGCAGAGGAGAGAGGAAGAGCGATATAGAGAGCTAGAAGAGCTTCAAAGGAAAAAGGAAGAAGCGATGAGAAGGAAGAAACAGCAGGAGGACGAAGAACGCTCAAACCAGATGAAGTTGCTGGGGAAGAACAAGACACGGCCGAAATTGTCATTCGCACTCGGCTCCAAATGAATACACCAAGCTTGATCGTGCCATTCTACATCAAATGTATCTGCCGGATTTGTTACATATTGGACTGTGTACTTCAAGAATGTTACGGTTTAATGCAATTCTTGGTGATTTGTTGCATGTCCAATGATCGGCTATATCCTTACTCGAGAATTGCAAGTTAGCCACAAGTAGAGAGTAGCGTCACAAATTGGCGACACTGGCTGTGATGTCTTCTGTAGTAATATTTTATAACATCCTGGCCAGGTTAAACCTTGGTGGTCCATGTCATGGCCCAGTTAAGTCTTTTATTTGGGCTGCGTTGTCGCTTCTAATATCAAGCCGTGGGTTGGATTGGGCTCTAGAGTTGTAAAAATTGAAAAAACGTTCGATTAGGCCCTGATCCATTGGTTTTTTTTAGTGGTTCAAGCCCATGGATGCTCTTCTTGAGATTCCTTCTGGAACTTTTTATCCGTTGCAAGTTTTCAAACATTTCAGGAAGGAAAAAACTAGAAAGTGCTATCCGCTACAAGTTTCCATGCTACCTATCTAATTCAAAGTAAACACTTCTCAGTGAGGTTAAGTCAAAGCCAGAATGCCCTTATTCATGTTTTTACCTTGTAATTAGAGCAAAAACACCTGGTCAAACAGAAAGACTAATAACGGTTGGTGTCTGAATATAAGCGCCTCAGAATTTGAATTCTTTGGAAAATGATGATGCAGGTAGCTTATTTAGGCTAAGAAGAAGAGCTATTGGTAGTAGTACTTTGAAAAAGAAAATTGTTAACTGCATAGTATTTGCAGTAGCCAAGAAGGATTATTCAAAGTACTAGTAGTAGGAAGGAACAGGGCGGACCACATAAATATTAGTATTTCCTGTTTCAGGATTTGGATGCTGGATTCCAGGGCCCTTAAAACACATTAACTAGAACAAGTTCCCAAAGGTAAAGACAACATTTGCCCTATTAAATCCCCTGGCAGTACCCAGTGTCCTACATGCACAGTTTTATGTTTTCATGTCTCCATCTCACTCTTTTTCATGGTGTACCCCAACACAACTATACTTGCTAGTAGTACCATTACCATACAAGACAAAGCTTTTCTTTTTCTTTTTTTTTTTTTTCTTTGGGCTTTCTCAGAACTCGCTGAAATTCCGGGTCAACTCAACCCGAGTCAGAAGTCTCCATCTACCAGAAAAAAAGAAGAACAACACAACCCAACTCACACGGGGTGTGTCCTCCTGCTGTCCTAATGCCCTTCTCTGAAAACTGCGGGCCCCACCACCCCTGTGTCTTACATCCATCATCATTAACTCATAATTGGCTCGACCTGGGCCCACTTGATATACCCACCCACCATTCACGTCCCTCCACGTCATCCCCTTCCCTCATTTACTCTACTACGGTGAGGTGAGGCCCACCCTAGTAAGGGTGTGTGTGTGGGGTCTGGTTTTTGAAATTTCCTAATAAGATAAGGAAAGAATCCGAAAAACAGAACAAAATGAAACAGAAAAAACAGTGACAGTACGTACAAATGCATTAAATTGAAGCACGTGGAGGTAGTGGTGGGATAGTCCCCACCGCTACGACGTGGATCGAAGGAGAGCCGTTGGATGATTTGATGGGGGGATTGATGTGGTGGTGAGGGTGGGGGGATTCTTTGGCATTTTCATGATGGGGCTATTATTTATATCTTGTTTGACCAGTGTGTATGTCGGTGTTTGTTGAGTTGGGATTGTCGAGTATTTAATACTCACAGAGCAGACGACGTGCCCTTCACTCTCGCAGTTAATGCCTGAATGTCTTTGGTTTCACACCCTGGAGGTCTCCCTTCTTTCACGCGCCTTTAAGGTTCTTCTTCTTCTTAGGTTTGTACATGTGTTTGACCATTTTTCCTTCTGATTTCGCATGGAGTTTTACCCCGCTAATCTAGATCCGATCCGAGTCGCGTACTTAGTTATTGTGGGTGATCGGTTCGCTTATACCCAGCCCGTAACGTAATTGGTTCATCCGCTTATAATTCTGAAATGATATTTTAGATAATATCCAATTGGAATATCTTTCAATGTTATTATGATAAGCTTTTAAGCTAAAAAAAAAAAACTCATTGGGACGTTATATAGGTTAAATGTTGTTTGTGACCAAAATTTCTATATGTGCACATAATAAAACTTTAACAATCAAAGAAGTCCTTGTACAAAATTTTTGCTTAAAATAGTTGCAAATTCATGAAATGGCATAGACAAGAAAAAAAGTTGAAAACAATTTCCTTTCCTTGGATTGACGGGAGGAGTCTATTATACACGCGCCGTGTCAGAGACTAAGACTTGGCAGAAGTTTGTGGTGGTGATATGATATCATCAAATTACAAGGGATTGCCACTCTTTCTCTTTATAAACCAGGTACACTCCTAGGGTTTCTCTCAAGGCGTGAAAAAGAAAAAATATACTAATTAAATGTGTCCTTCTCTTTCTCCATCGCCAGCTACTCTGATTAATTAGGGTTTGCTAGGTTATATTCATACTATATATATACCTGCAGACCAGAAGAAAAAGGAAACCCCATAGCTAGTGCAGGAAAATGGTTTGGCACACAATTAGTCCAGCCATGCATGCATTAGGAGGGGAGAAGAGTATCATTGGATATATATCAGTCTCCCTTTTCCCTCTCTAGTATATATCGTTTCTTGTTGGGTTTGATACATACTAGTATATGGGTTTGTTTTTGAGAGGTTAAGGTTGATGGGAATGTTGTTTGGCTCGAGGTCATCTAGATTGATGTTTTGTCTTTGAGTTTTTGTTTGTCCACCCAACAAAATTCAAGGATACATAGCTCTAGTTGATATCGGACCAGGCTTCATTCCCGTTAACCAACCATCTCTCCTTCCATGAATCTTTCAACGTTCTTTTGTTGACGATGATGATGATGGTAAGTAATAGAAATGGTGTGATCTGTTTAATTTGTCACTCCTTGGCAAATCTTTTGTGTTAATTTGGAGTTTTTGCATGGACTAGTGATTTCTAATCCCACTTGTCAAAAGTTCAAACAGATCACACAATACAGGAAGATGCCATTGACTTACTTGTTCCTTTTTGTATTGACTATGGCGTTCTCGTTTCTCACTTTTCATGCCTTTTTTTCACTTTTTTCTGCCCTTCTCTTTGAAAAAGAAGGGAAGATCGTGGCTTGATTTGTAAGTGTACATAGTAGAATCTCTTTTTGTGATCACAATTTCCCAGGAGATTACTCTTCCCAACAAGGGGAACAAGAAATTAATTAGTTTGATTTTAGGTGGACATGGTAGAAACAGTGGTTTGCGATACCCCAAAATTAGAAAGAAAAGAAGAAAACTTGAAACTCAGTGCACTATCAGTGAAGGTCTTATCAAGGTTTTGTAGAAGAGACATACCTAGCTAGACTTCCTAGACTTCTGCTTTCTGCTAATACTAATAATTACTTAATTATTTCCAGGGTGCATCTAGTCTCTCTCTCTCTCTCCTGTCTCTTTTCTCTTACAAACACGCCAACTTTCTGTTTTCTTTTGACTAATCTGGAGTACTTGGATTCTTTTGTCCTGTACATTCTTCGGTAGTTGTGTTATGGTAGGCATGTCCGATTTCTATTGGAGGTTATAAAATACTTTGAAGCCTTGAACAACCCTTCACCAAACACCAGGTCATATTATTAGGATCTTCTATATGTGGCCATGCTCGACTTCATTTCTATTTGAATGAAACTAATTATGCTCCTAAACCCAACTTAGCTAGGTCAGTTATAAGCCTTAACAGCTTGTTTTTCCCTATGTGTGGTGCTTATTGTAACAAGACTGGCATCCTCACTGGGAAAGCATATATGGATGTAAGGTAAAAGACTACACAAATCTTCATTATTTGTTATATTTCTATATTTGATCTTCTTAGTTGATTTCTGTATACGTTAACTTGGGCAGGGAAATGTAACTGATGCATTAATGGAGGTTTTGTGGGGCATTTAATTAACAATGAAGTCATGCGACATATGGAGGACTGAAACGCCAGGAGTACTTTTGTTTGGAGATTGATTGTATAGCATGCGTTAAGTGTGTGTTTTACTTGTTGTCATTGATTCTCTGTATTCTTTTGAGCAATCTGTGATTCTCTGTACAAGAAATTAACAAAGACAAGATGCATATGCAAGACTATAAATTAAAATGTTTGTATAATACCATGCCTTTTCTTTTGTCGAATATAATACCGAAGACTTTGGACTAGCTTAATTAGTACTATGTTTGAAAGCATAAACAAAATGGAGTATAAAAAACGAGAGGTTCACCTTTTCAGTCAAATATAATGTTAAGAAATTCTGTGGTCTTGTACTTGTAATTTGCAGCCAACGTACTTTTTTTCTCGTGCTTGGGGTAGAATTGAATTGATTAATATTGGGTAATCGCATCAATTTCTGACAGCAATCTTTTTGGCAAAACAACACTCTAAGTTTGGTTTTGTGTACTTTATATTGACTGATATGACAAATCATAAATGTTATTAGTGGTAACTCGTAAGGTTTTTAACGTAAGAGCCACATAACTCTCATAAAAGACAAAGAAAGTCACTTCACTCTCAGTCTCTCATAAAAAGTACACATTTGCGATACGTTTTGTACACATTTTCTGTGTAGAAATTCTGTACATGAATCAACTTTGCCATTAGAGGGTATTGTGTATGTATACCTTCATCAACACTCACGGTTTACATTTGTCTTACAAAATGCGTTAGTTATTAACCGTGTCCATTTCTAGTCCTACGTAGGAAAGTACTCATGTGTAATTGCAGCTCTCCAATAGTTTAGTTCGCTTGTTACTCAGCATTATATGAAGTCACTACTGAGTTTGAGCTCATGTTTGCCATAGGAGGGGACTTTTTTTGATAAGAATGTATAGGAGGGGACTTGGAAGAATGGTAGGTGTAGTATTGACTCTACTCCACAAGTCATTCCTCTTTTCGGATGCATAGAAGTTCCCAAGACTAGACACAGACAAGAGAGCTAAGATAACTGTTGAATGGAAGGAAGAGTATAATAATTTTTCCAAAACAAAAATATTTTGCAACTAAACTATGGGTAAAAGAATTGTTTATTTCAATATTAACTTGAAAGAATACATAAAGTGAAGCTTGAGGTAAGGATAAAAAAAAAATGAGAAACCTTTACCTAGCTATAGTACAATGGTACTAAACAAAACAAATAACAAAAATGAAGATTGTTTCATGGTTCCTCTGGGAAAATTTTCTCCAAGAAACTGAGGAAACGTTTGGCATACAACTTGGGTTCAACAGCAGAAATTGATACGGGATCAAATTTCAGTGATTTGCATGCATGTTCAACTTTCTTTCTCATATTGTATTCCTGTAATATATCGATAATGCCCATATAGAGGACGACATCATAGACCTCGAAAAGTTCAATCTCCGTGGAATCTGTCTCGTCCTGTAGAACCTTGTGACTAGCCTGAGCAGGCATGTTCACACCTAGCTGCACCCGCAACCTGAGTTACAATAGTTCAACTGTTAGCTATGAACTGCAAGGCCCATAGACCTCCATATGCTGAATATATCAGAAACAAATAACCAAGCAAACCTCAAGTTATTATGTTAGGAATGCTGCAACTGCAGCAGTTTACAAACCCGTGTCTCAGCTAGGTAGATAAAGTACTCTATACATGGTTTCGTTATCATTTCGTAAGTCAGTTCTATTGTGGAATACTAAAACAGCTTCATCATTTGTTAACTCGCAGAAAAACAGCTTTAGATTCAGTTTACAAGTTTAGTTTATAGATTTTGATAGGGCCTTGAAATCTCCAGAGACAAGGCCAAACCTCCAATCATGGTCAGGGTGGTAAATGAAACCAAAATTTATGTCTTAATATTACAGAAAAAAACCCTTCCAAATGCAGGTGCAATTCCATTGAGTTGGCTAATAGCAAGGGATGGATCAAGGATTTCCATCCCTTGCTAGTTCTACAGTATCTCTGCCTATTGAGGATTAGGAGTAAGTAAAGAGTTGGAATAGATACCTTCCAGTACCAGGCACTAAGAGATCAACCTCCTTCTCACCAAGCGAATATGCCTTCAACGCATTGCCTCTGATATGTGGCCCTGGGGCAGTGCTCACAAAGCTGGGTTCATGGGTCACAAGGACAAAGCCTTTTGGAGGAATCAAGAGCTCCCCTCGTGAGTTTACCCCTGGGAAGCAAAACAAACTTGATTTAGGTATTCAATGATCAAAATCCATCTAACAATGACCGAAGGAAACTGAGTCAGAGACAACCTTACATATCCTACAAATTGGTTGCCAGATACTGTTGTGTCAAGGTACATTATTTGGACCATGTAGGTTCACTCATATTTTTAAGACACTGGAAAATACGTATAATTTCTGTTGCTACTACTTCTTTTCCTCTGTTTCCCTCATTCTGTTACCCCTAATCACAATATAGATTTTCTAGCAACTGGTAGTCTCCAGCATCTTTCCATGGTTTCAGCTAAAAAGGCTTCCTAGGAAGACTATTATCTAACATATACTACAGTCATTATTTTTGTCTACACCGCAGCAAGTTGCACTGATATCATTCATCCTGTAGCATTTCCTCTTGAAGAAAACACCACTTGACTACATTGCTACGAAGGAAGATTAATTAGCGAACAAAGCTTATGAACTTGAAGCCAACAAAGGTTACTACCAGCACAGAATTGGATTCCACCAAAGGGTACTAGATACTCTAGCAGTGAAAAGAATAGCTAGCATCTACTTAAATTTGGTAATATAACAGAATCTGTAACATCAATATTTCAATGCATTTGTTGTGGAAGTGATTCTTACCATCATCTGCAGGTAAACTCTCGTGAGTCGGGATTGTACTGGGTAGCCTGAAAACGCTCTTCAACTCTTCAGGTGCTCTAAAATGTAATCCCAAGAGAAGGCTGTAATCGATTATTTGTTGAGACTCTAAGAAAGTGCAGTCCAGAGAAAGTTGTCTGTGCAAGAGAAAAGATTATATTGCTGTGAGAGGGTGATGACTTGATCAGGAAACCAAGTAACACCCAAGTAATGTGTTACGGTCTGAATGAATAATAGCATGGCACTTAAAAAATGACCCAAGTTTTTCTGAAAAGTGACAATGAGAAGAGTTACATGGGAAAAAAATCTGAAACTTACTTAAAAAGGGACTTCCGCAACAGTTTGTCCATTCGAAATTCATACCCGAGATCAAGATCCTTTAATGTGGTATTCTCTCCAATTTTATCTTTATCTGTATACCTTCCATGAGTTGACCCCTTCAAGTCATAGCGACGATGAATTCTTAATTCTGTGCAAAACATGTTTCCCATTACCACAAACCGTACCTATAAACCAAATGAGAACCAAAAATATCAAGTGAAAATAGTTGGTTGAATAACAAAGAGCAGAAAGTAATATAAGAACTTGGTTATGACAGAAGAATACCTTTCTTCGACCTCTTAAAGTTATTCGGTGGACCCCAAAAAACTTGGTTATGAGAGTGTTTTCATGCTCCTTCACATGATTGTAATATTGTGGCAGCATCTTGAGAAGGCACTACTCAAAAGTTCAGAGCGTATATAATTATTCATCATCCATTTCCTTGCCCGATGAAATAAAGAGAAATGTGTGCAGACCATGTTTAACACTGAATTTGATTAAAAATTGGAAGAACACTAATAATTCAAAAACTGCAAGGGCTATTAGTAATATACAACGTTCCCAGTATGACCATGAATAGAACCCCAAATCCAAGGCATGTCATTTTCTTTCAGCAACAAATGCAAAAACTTAAGAATAGAGTTCCTTTTCTTTCCTCTAATAAGCACCCATCTTCCTTGGAGGCAAGCAGAATCAACAGATTTGCTTTTGTGTCTTCATTTTCCAAAGGAGCTTTCATTTTCAATTGATGAATTCGAAACCTCAGCTAGAGGCAATCTATATCCATTTGTATGTTAGCCAATCGCTATGCTCACCCCAAAAAATAACAACCAAACATATAAGCAGGGAGCTTAAGTATGATCAATTTGATTATCTAGGGGTGAGTATTGTAAGACAAATGAAACTTGTAGACGAAGAAATTAAATCATACAAAAAATATTAACATACAAGAAGGAACATAGGCCATAGAACTCAACTGTGAAAAGCTACAGTCATTCAAATAGGTAAGGGAAGCTAGGCAGTTAATAATTTCATACCTTGAGCTCAAATTTCTTCAAGGTCTTTATTACAAATCTATCATCAAGAGAAAGATAGAAGATGCTCCCACTTTTTCCAGGAGAAGAAATCTCCCTTAGACCATCATCGCCACAAATGGACATCATGTACTCTGCTGCATCCAATTTGAACATCTCCCTCAGATTCCTGAAATTTCAGTCTAGCACAATGTAACATTCATCCAAGCATTACAATCTGGCATGTCAAACTAATGCGAACAAGTATATGATAACCAATAACTTCATGAGAGACTAAAAGATCTAACATACAAAGCCTAGAAACATCTAAAACATGTGTCTTGTCTTCCACAAATGTAACATGGAGAATCAGAAAAAGTACATAAAAACAAAGGTTAAGAAATTTCTGAACTTGGATGGTGAATATTGGTGTCAACAAGCTACTTGAAAAAAGAAAATCCAGGCTTCCTAGTAGTTTGTAAACATATCACCATATTTCATGATGAGATAATTTTATGATTGCAAGGCCACTGGTTCTGAATCTGAATAAAATTTTTTCCTCCATTGGCATAAGTTTGGCAGGTACCTGAAGACCATTGGGCAATAATCTTTCCAGTAGAAGTCAACAGAATAGTGAGGAGGTGTAAACTGGGAACCCTTTCTGGGGAAATACATCTTTATTCTAGCTCGATCTCCAAAATCAGAAGCCCGGACTTCACGCATGGGCACTGGGGTGATCTTGCCAACTGTGTACCTGTGAACTTAAAATGAGTTAGTTTGCAGCCACACCAATCTTCAAGAACAAATATAATTAAAGTAAAACATGAGAAATAATACCTCAGACCATTTAAACTAATTCTTTCATTCCATCACAATTCACAACCAAGACGGTAATATGATATATTATGAGGTCGCTTGAGAGTATAACCATGAGCCAATGCATGTTACCTTCTCTTCGGTATAGCATTACAGACTTTTCAAATATTAGCAATTGCAGTAACATTTAGACCAGTTCGGCAAAGAGAAGGAATCATATAATAAGCACAAGAACACATACTCAAGTAGAGAACTACCTGGACAAACAAAAACTAGATGAAGCACAAACCATTTTTGAGATCAAACAGTAAAAGGTGGTCTAGTAGAGAAGACTGATATAAGGTATGCATGCATTTACCTTATACCAAGTTGCAAGTTGAGCATTAGATAGTAGCTACGATTTCCATGGAAAATGTCCGCAAATGAACTCTTACTTGACTCTTTCAGGTGAAATTTATTTCTCTGTTTGGTTTTACGGGATGGTTCTGTTTTCCTCACTCTCTCTTTGGTCAAAACTCCTTGGACGTATTCCCTTTCATAAACAACACTGCTGCTATGCAGCGCCTCACTTTGACCTTCATCAGAGGTCTGACACAATACACAAGATGGCTCACGACAAATAAATTCTTCCCTGCGACTGCTAGAGTTCCAACTTTCATCTAATGAGATAGACCTATGAGATATGTGACCTGAATTTCCTAAAATTCCGCTACTTGACATTTTCTCAGACATACTGCGTGAAACACTCGCCCTTGGAAAACTGTCTTCTCGAGAATTCAATGAAGAACTATGATACAACGAATTTTTGCCTTTCTCATCACAGCCTAAAGAGCTACACCACCTCCTAATAGATGGATGCTTAGTCCCAGGAGGGTAGAATGTTCCTTTTCCATCCTTTACTCCCATACTCCATGTTCCAAAATAATATCCTCCATCTGCAAAC
Source organism: Turnera subulata (assembly GCA_028386065.3). Classification (NCBI taxonomy): domain Eukaryota; kingdom Viridiplantae; phylum Streptophyta; class Magnoliopsida; order Malpighiales; family Passifloraceae; genus Turnera; species Turnera subulata. Next base: position 115,391 of record JAKUCV010007742.1, on the reverse strand, counting down.
TTATAAACTCCGGACCCATTTCGCAACCCATTTGACCAAAAACCATCATATATATCACCATTTGCCCATTTCATAACCCCTCTGCCACTCATTTTTCCATTTTTCCAATTCCCAATATAAGTGTTTCCACTGTTCCAAGAGTATGTACCACAACCATCATGTACTCCTTCCTTCCAAGTACCTTCATAAACGTCTGAATTAGAATACAGTTTTCTACCAAGCCCATGCTGTATGTTCATCCTCCAGGCTCCAGCATATTCAGCCCCATCAGGTCCAGTAAAGGTGCCAATCCCGTGAAGGTAACCACCAGAGAAATCCCCTTCATATTTTGCTCCTGATGACCAAACTATCCGTCCTCTTCCAGTCATTTTACCCTCTTCCCAGTCACCCTCATAGACAGTCCCATCTGACCATTTGTATTTTCCCTTTCCATGGGGAAGCACTCCCTTGAAATTGCCAATATATGCATCTCCATTTGACAAGGCCTTCTCATCAGTCCTGAGTACATCAAAAAATTTCATTAAAATCGAGTTGTGGTTTGCTCACAGCAGGGATACCTATTGCAGAAAAAGAAAATACTCAACTTGGCATAAAAAGATCTAATAAGAAAAATAGTACCCTTCAGCTCCTCGTTCCATGTCAAATAAACGTTGTAAGACTACCATTGTAGTTTGGCTCTGGAAACACCAAAGAGTTGAACCATGCTTGTCAATAACACTAAACCAGGATATTGATCTCCTGTAATCCTATAACCTATATTAACAAATGTATGAGCCGCCAACCAGTAATCATCCAAACTTAAAATAATCCAAACGAAATAAACCAGGGGAATCAGTCAAAATTTGCAAAGAGCTTATTGGTTCATCATGCTTGATAACTTTGAAGATATAAAAGTGACCGCTTAAAGAAGTTAGACCACAGCCATGATGCTTATCCTTTATATTCAAAGGTAAATGCCGTGGAGCAATTAGGTGGTGAGTAATTCTTCCACAAGGATCCACAAATTCACGCAGGTGCAAATAAACAATATAAATCAGTTCAAACTGTTATTCGCAGCATTTGACGCACAAGTTCTTCTTCAAGCGGTGAGTATTCCAGGAACTGCCAATTGGGAATTGAACCTAAGAAGGGTTTCAACATAAATAAAGGAACTTGGCGTGTATACCAATTCTAAAACATGACAATACATGCCTACCAGTTCCAATCTCAAAACAAGAAAAACTCACTACCAATCCACTACTGGCTCACGAATCATAATCAGTACAAGACTTATCATTTAAAATGAAGCAAAGTTAAATAAAACATACACAAATCCGTGGAAAGGAGAAAATAGGCCTCACCTGCTGCAGACTAGAAAATCAATCCATCCTCCATGAAGAACTGAACTCTTCCTCTCTGCCTGCCAGGAACTGAGATTCAATAAAACAACAAAAACCCAACTTTTTAAATCCCAGAAGAGAGAGAAACAAGGTAAAAAGTTTATATCTTGTCCTCTTCCTCACCCTCCACACCGCCCAGATATTCTGCTAAGATTGACACTTCACCTTCTTTCTATATTCTCCACTACCCCCTCCCTCTCTAAAAGCCTCTGCCATTCATCTTTTCCACTTTCATTTCATATTTGAGAGAAAAAAAATTCAAGTGTCAGGCGTCAGTTGCCCATGCAAGAAGTTGCCTTTCACTTTCTTTACCTTTCTTTCCTCTTTGCATCCATTCTCCTGTTGTTGGCCTTCTTCTCTTCCCCTCTCTCTCTCTCTCTCTCTCCAACCGAAAAGACAAGGAGGGCGCATCCTCCTTACAACTCAGGAATCTCGCCACGTGTCGCTCAGACAACTTGGGGACCCACCACCTCCTGATGAACACTTGTGTGGGACTCACACCTTATAGATTTGACTAGTTTCACATTGAGCCCACATGACCTGGGCTGTGATTGGGTGAGAGGGCAATGCAGAAAGGCTAATAGGGTGTACATGAGTTGTACAGGATTTTGATTCTGATGGTATTCTTAAGAATAAACAAAGGTTTAGAGTTAGACTTTGCATTTGATAAAAGAAAAAGAGGAAAAATTTTTTAAAAAAAAAACATGGTAAGATACTAAGAATAAAGTGTGTGACAAGGCAGGCATAAATCTGGGCTGCTGTTTGCCCCCTGTTGTTGCCTTTATATATTGCACAGCTCACTTCTACTTGCAATAAGATTCTTTTATCCTCATGTGTGTGTGTGTGCGCCTCTTTGGTTGCCTCGTGGTCATTCACGCCACTCTTTTCAATCAACCTTGGAAAAAGATATTATTATTGTCCCTTGTTTTTATTGTTGGAAACAATTTGTTTAGTTGCACTAATCCTGTTAGTGGACGCACATTAAGTTTGTTCTTTTCCTTTGTAGTACTATTAATCTTTTGTGCTTTTGGCCTTTGGAAGGCTCAAATCCAATAGTGTTTTTGATTTTTTGTTTTTGTTTTACATCCTTAGAGAAAAAAAACAACCAATTGTGTTATATGTAAGTGAAGGATTAGGCAGATAGAATCCACCATGATGATATGATAACTATCTAGCCCACGGTTGTGTGTTAATTCCATTTTTTGTTTTAATAAAAAGAACCGAGCTTTCAAATGATTCACATTTTATTCATTAAAAGAAGAAGGATCAATATTCGTCGAAGATTTTTAATGAGACAAGTTGTACTATAATTTTTAAGGATTATACAAACATGTGCATAATTAAGCTTCTTTTACATTAGTTTGCATTAATCTTTTAGTCAAAATTGGTTTTGCTGGTGCCAAATATTCGAGTCATACAACATCTATGCCGCTGCAGAATCTAAGTAGAGGTGGCAGGTTACCTGCCTCGATGCAACACCAACGCAAACTCTTTTCCTTTTTTTTTTAATAAAAAAACTGAATTAAAAAAATGTGTTTTAAATATCAATTCCCAAACTTCCGTGCACTCTGCAGTTTAAAATATTACTTGCTATTTTTTAATAAAAAAAATATGACTTACTTTCTTTTAGAATAAAAAATATTTCTTACTTGGTTTAGGCCAAAATGAGACCACCGCCCAGAATATCTGAACCTAAAAAAAAAGTCAAGTTTATGACAGGTTTATAGGCAAAACAAAAGAAATGGCTGTCTTTTAGGTACTTGCTGTAATGGTGTTCCAATTATTTGTTTGATATATAATCTTCAAACGCTTACCTGTATTGGACATACTATACACTGCATTCACACACACATTTCTGTCTAAATTCTACTTATTTTTCCAACTAAGGCTACACAATGCCAGATTTGTAAGATAAGATGTAAGAAAAAAAAAATTTATTGCTAGTTAAGGAGGCATGTATTAGCTTGGCATATTGGGAGTGTAGTTGTTATATAATAACCCTCAAGAAATTATAAGCCTAGAGGAGTATGGTTGAAAAGAAATTCACCAATTTTGATATTGTAATTAGTATTGTAATACAAAGTTAAAAGTTAAAACGGAGGGCAACAATAGAATCAAATCCATTCAATTACCCGCAGTTAATGCTTCTGGGGTAAAGCTACTAGTATAGTTAAATTATCCAAGAATCATTCTTTTGAAAACACTCCCTCCAGGAATTTGTACACTAATTAAGGGATGTATTTAATATGCTACTAGGAATAAATGGCTATATTACCTATATTTTGCTTTTAAATAAGATAATATACTCCCTTAATTATTTAGTAAGATAAAGGTTTAATAAACAAGGGAAAAAAACTCATTTAATGTTTGTTGTACTCTCCGCGACAATCTTTCAGGAACAATACCATTTCCTTTTAATGTCAATTATTTCGAGATGGAGGGAGTAATAATTAGTGAAACTGGCACCAGGGTCTTGAAATAAAAAATCTTATGCAAAAAAGATTACCAAGATCATAATGAAATACTTTGAATGACTAATCAATATATATAATACAAGCATGACTGAATTTAGAATGCACTAGCATAATGTCTGCAGAAAATGAAATACAAAAATACAATATATTTTAATATGAATTTTAAATATGTATATGAAGTTAAAAATAGAAAGAAAAGAAACACGAATTAAAATAAATATGATGGTATTGAAGTCAAATTGTTTTCTATAACTAAATTATTACTATTTATATAATAATATGTCTAAATTACGTAAGTCCAAAATTACGTAAATTTCATATGAGTTGAAAGATTATTCTTAATAAATATATTTATGTGGTCAGAACATAAGTAATGAAGCTAAGTAAATTATGATTATTATTGTCTATCATAATATAAATAACTTGCTATATTGACAAAACATTTCACTTATGCTCAAATTAATTATTTTGAGTATTGTAATAATAGAAAAGGTTTGAGCAGAGCACAGGTGTATCTTTATAGTGTAAGTTACACACTGTTGCTCTGTGATGTATATTTATTACACTGGTATGAATACAATCAGGATAGTCTTTATATTTATAGTATCAGTTACACTGGTACGAATATGAATACAAATTAAGATCCTATTATTAAAAATTATTGACTCATTGAGCGTTACAAACAAACACGATTCAACTAGTGTAAGCACTAAACAAAACTGGAGTCCCGGACTATACGGCACACTAGTATTTGGCAAGCACGCCTCGCCGCCATTAATGAATTTTGCCACCATGAAGTGTGATGCTTCGGTTGGATCGGTGATTACGTGGTAACCAATCCACTTAACCCTTCCGGTAGTTGAAGGCCCAGGTCTGGTGTTTTTGTACTCTCTGTAGTAGAGTGTATCGAGACCTGAGGAACCGTTGAATGCTAACCAACCTGCAGGATTGATTAATGTGTCAAGATAGGTTTCCATGAACACCATATGTCAATACGGCCGCCACGGCCTCCCTAGGTAGGTTGGAAACAAATGTTCAAGTGGTTTGAGCTTCGGAGAAGCCAAAACGAATGAATTTTGGATTAAAATCCCGAAGTTGTCTCCAAGTTCAGACTTCCCATGGGCTGGGATGACATTCGGTTGACCCTCCAATGGCTTTCGCACGTAGATGGTGCAGTTTTTGAAGACTATTGGTGTAAATCCGAAGATGAAATCCACCGTGCCATGGATTTCACATTCATGGTAGAATTGATAACCCGTGGACATTCAAGGTATCTTGATACCCTTCAAAGCCACATAGGTGGAACACCGAATAATTTGCTCCCGATCTTAGTGCTACCGCCATGCTATTTTGTGGACCGGCAATGTTTTGGAATGTAATACCACGGGCAATAAATAGTTCCCTACTAACTCTTGCAATTCTAAAACGGAAAACTGAGAAAAAAGTGGAGGAAATGATATAAGACAAGCAAATAGTAATGACAAAATAGTGGTTGTATCTTTTCAAATTGAATTGTGTAAGAAATTTAAAGAAGATTATTTATTAGTGTTTTAGAATTCTAAAAATAATTATGATTGGTTTATAATTCCATTAATTCAATTAGGGAAGTGATTAGAAGTTATAATATTAAGTATTACTATGTGCATTACCTCTAATTGGATTACATTATTGTCCTCCATTTTTTGTTTTTCTTTTAATATGAAAAAAATACTTGTTTAATATTTTTTCATATAAAAAGCAAAGTACTCATGCCAAAGGATTTTTTATTTTTTACCTAAGGAAAGGTTACAATAAATCAATAGAAATATAGTACATCAAAGATAAAACACAGTGTATATATTAATAGAAAAGATGCATATTGATTGAGTTCAAAAGTGCTTGTATAATTTAGTAGATGATACTTCATTACATATATTATATTCAATGAAAAAAATTATTCAAGGTTTTAAAATACAATCTTTCATTAATTTTAATATATGAGAATATAATTTTCATATCTATGTTATTTGGATTTAAATTATTATTTACTGTTTAGATTCCTTTTAGTGTATATATATACACACACATTGTTCATATATAGATTATTCATGAAAACATGATTCTTAGGTAGAAATTAAAAGGAAATTTAACTAAGTGGCAAGAAAATTCTTAACAAACAACACAATAATGTGGATAGTAACACTTCATCTAACCCAGACATAAATTGACAAATATATATATATATATATATATATATATATATATATATATGTACATATATAATATATACTTATTGAGCCTATTTATGAATCATGAGCTATTCAAAATCGGCTTTGTAAAATCTCGAACTCCACTCGAGCTCGAGTTTAGTGGTATTTCGGCTTATTAGGCTTGTACCCTAATTAAGTTCCCAATAGAGCCTAACTAACCGTATAACTAATATAATAATTCTGTAAAGCTTCCGCATAATTTCCTTCAGATTGAGCAGACATCCGTTATGGTCGTCATTCGAATGTCTTTAATCCATTATTATGATTGAACTATATTTTATTTATTAATTTCTTATATCTATAACTACCTTGCCACATCTACTACCTTGAACCCTTTCTACCATTTCCATTAAAAGCTTTTTTACTTTTTCATGTCGCCCATTGATACCCGTGCAAAGTTGTCTCCTCTCACTCTATGTTTTGTAAGAGAATTATCTTAAATGGATCTTGTTCATGGCTATTCATCAACTAACTAGTTATTAAAACAAATGTACGTCTTATCAATAAAATACAAGTTGTCTCCTCTCACCGTGTACCAATTATCAATAACATATCGTAGAATCATCCTTACTTATTCTAAATTACACCCAAATCAATGGACAAAATTGATGGAGCAGTTCCATGCGGACCGCTGGCAGGTCACTGTTTTGATCCAGCTCCATTGGGCCTAGATCGGGTTGAAGAACTTGTGCTCCCAAGTGGTGGAAAAGCATCTTGGTCTATGCCGAGAGTGGAGTTCCTTGTGCTAAAGATTTCAGATTTATTCTCTTGGGGTTTCCCATTACCATTTTGTTGGATTGGTGCCTCTGCAATGGAGTACAATGCAGGAGGATTTTGATGCTGGTTGGCCATGGAAGAATATACAATGGGATTAATCCCCTCTAGCTCAGGGTCTGGTGCAAACTTGTAAGGTAGTTTGCTATCATCCATCTTCCTAAAAGTTATGGAAATCCTGTAAAAAATGAGAGTAGACAAATATCAGTGTTAGGCCACAAAAGGGTTAAAATAAGAGCATGGCTTTGATGGGAGTGGCAGGTTGCTATACCTTTTAGCTGGGACCCCGGGCACACAGTGCTTAGCAATGTCAGCTCCATTGCCATTTAGTACAAGGACCGATCTGCAATGTATTGAATAAACAATACACAAGCATGATAGATCAAAAATTTAGATGATTTTGGAAGCACAACATCCATATTGTACAACATGCTACAGGTAATCATAGATGAACTAGTTAAAAAAATATACAGAATGCATACCCGCAGGGTAAAGGTACGGAGACAGGGCCAGAGAACTCTCCTGCAGCTACCGCCTTCAAATTTGTACCAAAGAGTATATTGGCTTCCGTCAAGAACGACACGGTGCAAAAAGGCCGAAGAAAGTCGTGATGATCGATGTGAGGAGGAATGCAGTCTCCTTCTTCATATATATTCACAATGCAGCTGTTGGGAATGCAGGTAGGAGGCAGAACATGAAACTTGACCAATCTCCTGATCATTTGCTTAAATAAGGGTGGCAGAGGATCAACTTCTTCATCTCTAATTATACCTGGGGGCCTCCCATTTTTGTCCTGCAAAAGATTGAAAACAAATTGAGATGCTCAGTTCAATGCAATTATTAAAAGATGCAGCAAAAAAGTGAGAGAAAGACGCTTAAAGAAGAGTAGAAAAAGTACCATTGCGTAGTTGTAACAGCAGCCAAATTGTATTGTCACCCTTCCCTTGCCACGCATCCATCTTTGTGGTTCTGAATATGTGCGTGCTGAGATATACCAACAAAATCAAATCTTTAGTAAGTCACTTACTATCTTCCAGTCATATACATCTGCATTTAAAGAACAAGTTTTGTTTCTCTAACACATACCTCTAAGTTGCCGTTTCCGTCCCATCCGCTGCAGATTGTAAACACAATCAACAATTGCCTTCTGCTCCTCTGCATCAAAAACCTCGGTGTGAAGCTCTAGCCCTTCAAGGATATTTGTTGGTTTACCATTCACCCTCTCCATATGAACAAAATCTTTCTTCCTCCCAACTTTTGCCAGCCCAGTCCTCTCCTTCTCTTCCTCCGAAACACCATTATTCGATACAGGTAATGCTCCAACAAGCCCATTATGCAGCGACATTGCAGAAGCTGAACGATCAGCTGGACTCTGCCGGCTGTTTACTGATGCAGGCGACCAAGCAGCAGTGCCACCATTGGACCTGGATGGTGTGTTCTCTCCTTTTTCTACAATAAGAAGAAGATAATATCAAATTAGCCTCAATTTTCTTTACTTCAAGAAGAGGAAGTAAATCAAAGTTGATAATAAAACACCAACACAAAAAGTAGTTCCTGAAAACAAAGAACAAGTAGAAAAATTGTAGAATTCTAATGATCACAAGGAACAATGATCAATTCATCCTCCTACACTCCTAAACAGTTCGAACACCACAACTTTGAAAGCACCACATCCTTCATAAAAAAGGTATAGCAGCTTCATTACCAAGCTACCGACACCGTTTGAATTTCAAGAATCGAACTTTTACACAGAAAAGACTAATTCGTTGCATGTTTCATGCATGCAAATGAAGAGATTATATATCTTACCCTCAACGAGCTTGTGAATACGAGACTCCATAGCATCCCTGCAGTGTTGGCAGAACTCTACAGAGGAGAAGAGCTCCAAAATCTCCTCGCGCTCCATTCCCTTCAAGAGTTCCATTAAAGCCCCGTTCTTCCCTGGACCCAACTCTTCACTCATCCCTGCAAAAGCCTTAGGATTGGATCTTTTTGTTCTTTGTTGTTGGAAAATTCGGTTCTTGAATTTGTTTTGCTTGTTTGTGAAGACTCTGGGCTTGATAATATCCTGTATCGTGTTTATATAGAGAGAGGCAGAGGGAGAAGAAGACGGGTTTTTAGTTATTGGCGGCGAAACTAAAGAACACAATCCCCTGTCGGTACGGAGAGAAAAATCGAGCGCTGTTTTGCTTCGTTTGTTTTTACTATGCTTTATTTTGGACAGGAATAGGCTCAGCCATTTGAGAAAATTGCGAATTATGCCACTAGCAACTGCACCGACTTGCCGCATTGGTGGGCTTGACATTGTTGCACTTGGGTTGGCCCAATCACGAGACATAGACGACACGTAGTTTGCGTTCTTTAAAACAAAAGGGAAAGTTAAAACTGCTCCCTGTAATTTGTCTAATTTTCCGATTCAATTTGGTTTAATTATATACTTTAATTTGCAATTTTGTGAAGATTTACTCTTTTATTTTTTAATTTTAGATCAACTTACCCAATTTTACAAATTTGTTCAAAATTAATATTTGTTATTTATATATATATAAATCTAAACCTGTCGCAGATCTTTGTTCATCATATCTGTTAAATCCATAAAGATTTATTCCCAAATAAAGAATCTAGAAAGATTTAACACGATTACAACAATTTTTTTGGGGTTTAGCAAAATAAAATCGGTACATAAATCATATTTGACTAAATTTAAGACATAAACGTAGAAAATTAATCTTAAAAAATTACTTCGTAAAATAAAAAAAAACGTTAATTTAGTCACTAATAAATTTTTTAACATGGTATTAATTTTCTGGAAGAATCAAAAAATTTTGCTTTCGCTTTTTGACATCTTACATGTTGCCATATGCACAAGATAGAAACATTCGTTTTTAAATTATAGGCTTAAAACTAAGAAAGAAATAAACATAAAAGGAAAGAAATCCATGGGTTTTTTTTTCATAGTCTTAGTTACCATTTTTAAATGTTGGATATGCTTGCCATTTTCAAATCTATAGTTGGTGACCATTTTGACAAAAAGAATTTTTTTTGAGAAAAAAAATATATATCTTTATGTCACTAGATCACGCACGCCTAAATTTGGAAAACAAATTAACTATACAAAGAGGAGTTTCGTTATAGTTAATTTTTTTACAATAATGTTTCCTCTCCTCTATATATACATTCCAAAGCCCAACATCAATCACATGAACACATTGTCATCCACTATTTGTTCCATCGAGAATATATAATAATCAACAACTAGCTATAGTAATTAGTTGTAAGAGTATGGCAAATTTCTTTATAGTTTCGCCAATTCTCTCAATTCTGTACATTGCAAGCGCATCATCGCAATCAGTAGCTCCCGTTGTAGTCCAATAGGTACTACTATTATTACTCAAGAATTCATCAATGTGTCATGCAATGTCACCACTAATCCTTCAATGTGTGTCGAGTCTCTCTCACCTTATGCCCCTTCAATCCAAGAGAGCAATCGTCGATTCATCTACACTGCCGTGAACGTGATTCCAGCCAATGTTCAGTACACCATGACATTAATGGACAACTTCAAGAAGATGAAGGGACTTACATTTATAGAGACGGGCCTCCTCAGTTCTTGTTTTGAAATGTTTAGTCTTAACGTGAGCTCCCTTATCGAATTAAGTGGCGAGCTCGACATCATGTATAAAAGCAAGGGGCCGGAGGTGTTGGCTGGTGGTGGAGGGGATAATTTCGTAACATGTAATGATGAGTTTGATCTAAGAAAGGAGGTTGTTAAACTGAAGGCCTTAGTTATCTCTAGGGTTGTTAATGTTACACATATTTTGTTCAACATATTGGATGTGTTGGCTGGTGGTACAGGGGATAATTTCGCAACATGTAATGATGAGTTTGATCTATGGAAGGAGGTTGTTAAACTGAGAGTCTTAGTTATCCTTAGTAAATGGTGGATGAATCAATTTTATAATATAAATTGTCAAAAATAAAATCTTACTGGAAATTAAGCCAAAATTTTTATGGAGGCACGTATACTTGTACCTTTTTTTGTATGTATACTTTCACCTGTATTCTCAAATCTCGATCAATTAAATAAGGGCTCACTTGGAAGAGATTTAAGTTTTGGTCTAAAAAATAAGACAACATGTCGGTGGTGACGCGAAGAAAAATGTATCCATGACTAATTGACTATCTTCCCAAACCAACCAACCATTCTTTGTTGGATTACTTTGAGAACTTTCCAGTCTTAGTTACCTCATTTTTGGGTTTTGTTTTTTAATAAATTTTAGTATATTCATTCTTGCCACTCACTATTTTCTTTTTACATATGGTTATATAGGATGTATACTCAAAGTGATTTTTGGGCTTGCATAGTTATATGCTTGTGTAGGATATTCATTCTTGCCTCCATTGGTTTCTGCACATGGATGGTGCAGTGTTGGAAAACCACTGGTGCAAATCCGAAGATGAAATCCACCATGCCATGGATTTCACACTCACGGTAGAATTGATAACCTATGTGGATATTCAAGGTAGCTTGATACCCTTCAAAGCCACATAGGTGGAAAACCGAATAATTTGTGCCCGAGCTTAGTGCTACCGCCGTGCCATTTTTGTGCACCGATAGTGTTTTGGAATCTAATGCCACGGGCAATAAATCGTTCCCCACTAACTCCTACAATTCTAAAAAAGAAAACCGAGATAAATAGTAATTATAAAATAATAGTTGTATTCCATGTAGAATAAAAGCAAGGGAGTGGACTTCAAACAACACTCGAAGAATGTCAAGAATGTCAAGCAAGGGGCTGGACTTCAAATAAATCGATCCACTCCTCCGGATTTCGACGTTACCCGTATCAGTTACATCTCAGCCAGTTTCTTGAGCCTTTTCAGTTTTTACATGTTAGGGACTTTGATCCCCTGTCATGTAATGTATTTTATGTTTTATCATGTTTCTTGTATAAGATAGAAGTCGATTTGAGCTACCGACTTCTAATCATGTATTGAGCTCACGTATATTTTCTTAATATACTTTCCGGTTTCGACCAAAAAAAGAATGTCAAACTGTTGGCTGGTGGTGCAAGGGATAATTTTTTAGCATGTAATGATGAGTTTGATCTAAGAAAAGAGGTTGTAAAGGGTTGTTAATGTCACACACATTTTGTTCAACACATTGGATCCAAGTTTGCTAATGCTACTGAGTATTAGTATGCAGTCCATAATCAATCAAAGATAAAATTTTAGTGGAAATTAAGCCTGGGGACATTTATGTATTTTTCGGACATTTATGTAAACTTGAGATTAATTGTTAAATATCAAGCATTCTTCTAACAATCTTCCTCAAAAGTTCAAAAAAAAAAATTCTCTCTCTATGTAACAGCCCGGGTAAAATTTTTGATTTTTACCGGGACTGTAGAAATTGTTTTACCGTGATTTACTGTTGAATTAACCTTGGGTAATTAATTCACGGTAAAACGGGAGTCGTTTTTCGAAACCGAGAATTTTCCCGCGCTCGGGAGTATCTTTCTGGCTAACCGAGCCTCGGTTTTCAGTTCTGAGAGTTGGTCGACGCTCGGGAGAATTAATCGGACTTTCCGAGCCCAAGTCATATTTTCGGACTCGGGACGGAAAATTACGACTATGCCCTTGTCTTCTTCCTTTTCTTCCTTTTCTTTCTTCTTTTCTCTTTTCTCTTTTCTCTTTTTTTTTTCTTTCTTTTCTCTCCTCCCCTGTCGTCTTCCTTTCTCCCGCCCGTGACGATCGCCGCCTGCCCCACCTTCCTTTGTCTTCTCACCCGTGACCCCCTCTCTTCTCCTTCTTTGTTTCTTTTATTTCTTTTCCTCTCATTCCTCTCTTCTTCTTTATTTTCCAAGACCTGCAACAAACACACACCACACCACCCGCTGCCACCGCCACCAAACACCGCCCCCAGCCACCTCCCTTCCCCTCCTCCTCGTTTCTGTCACTGTCGAGGCAAGCCACCACCACTGCCGCCCTGCTCGCGCGACCGGCCACACCCTTCACCGCCACCTACACACACAACCACACCTCTCGACGTAGACACACCGCCGGCCACCAGCCCCCACTTCCTCACCTCGCGCGCGACGCCAACAACCACCACAGACGCCACCGGAGACCGCCTGCAGCAGCGCCGTCTGGGTTCTCCTCCTCCCCGAGCCGTCTGCAGCGCCGCCGACGCTGTCCGTCACGAGCAGGCCGCAGCCGACGCCCAGAAAGCCGGTCCTTCCTTTCCCCTCGTCACCGTCGCCCCGAGCTCCCCTCAGGCTGCAGTACGCCGCCTCGTTCGCCCCTGCTCCCATGCTACCGCCCGCTCCCGCCGCCGTCGACCCGCACTAGGTGAGCACGGTGCACCAAGGTTCAAGAAGACACAACCTTGGGCTGTAAATATGCATGTGGGTTTGGGTTTGTTGAGTTGTTGGGTTTTAGTTTTGGATTTTGTTTGGGTTGGGCTTAGGTGTTTAGTTGGGGTTGGTTTTGATAGGTGGGCTGGGGTTCTTTCGGTTCGGGCCGTGGTGGGCTGAATAGTCAGGCTTGTGGGCTGTTATTTGGGCTAGTGGTTTCGGGCTGGGTCGATTGTTCTGGGCGTGGGCTGGACATCTGGGCTGGTCCTGTTCAAGCCTGGGTTAGTTCTGTTCATGCCCAGTCCAATTAAGAATAATAATAATAAAAAAATAAAATGTATTATAAATAAAAAGAAATAGAAATCTGAATATATATATGTAATATATTGGAAATTTATGGAAATACTTATGGGAATATGTATATGGCATAAATAATTAATCCTTCTTAAACTTATAATTATTTTGATATTATTATTACTGGTAAAAGTATTTTACCGTTGGGAAATATTTATATTTATAAATTCGTATTTATTTCAGAAAATAAGTGTATATGATTATACTTTCTGAAAATAGAGTCTTCTAAAAAATAATAATACTTGGGAATTATATTTTGGAAAGTATGATAATTTTTATAGAAATATTATGGAAAATATATACGTATGTTATAATTTTCAGAAAAATTATAGTAATTATTAGTTTGGATAATTATAGTTATTTTATGAAATTATTTTGAAAAGAGTTCTAATTAAAGTATGGTACCGAAATTATATTCGGAATTACGTACGGGTAATTATTTTCGGTAAAAGATAATAATATCGAAAAAGAACCGAGATGGGTAATTTCGCAGTTTGGGCATCATAGAGTACCGATTATGTGCATTTATGTGAGCAAGTTGTTTTGTTGTATAGGTTTGATATCGAACAGTTCCTGTGGAACCGGCTTTGGACCGATTGATGTTTCCAGAGTTGAGTAATCGGCTAAGGTGAGGTTACGTAAATATTTATTTACATCCCGTGATATCAAGTTGCTGTTTGGTTGCTATATGTGCCAATTGCTGGTATGAAACTTTGTGGCTGTTGTGTTATATGCTTGGATAACTCTTTGTGGCTGTGTTTTGTCTGTTGTGTGATGAATTAAGTTGATAACTGTTGTCGTTGATGTTGTTGAGATTATTGTTGCTGTTGGTTTAATTGATGATGTTGGAATTGTGGATATAAGTAAGACTATTGCTGTTGTTGACTGTGGAATTGTGTGAGTTGAGTACCGGGGGTACTATTATGTGATGACAGTATGGTATTGATTATTATCCAGACGAGCGGAGAGGCTGCGAGCCTGCTCGGGATAATGAGATAATGGTTGGGTGATAGAGAAGTAGTGACTAGTCGAGGAAAAAGGAAATAATAAAATTGAATACACTTAGACATCTAGTAAGTCACAGTTAAATGTTGGAACAGCCAGATGGTAGTCTTAGATTATGGTGCTGGGGGAGAGTTAGTGGCTGGTGCCTGCTCCCTGTCTGTACCAAGTTATTGTTATTATTTGGGCACTGGGGGAGAGTTAGTGGTTGGTCCTGCTCCCTGTCTGTGCCAGTTATTACGTGGAGGTACCGGGGAGGGGTCCACGGGCTAGCTAGCTTGACTACCAGGCGGCGACCATCATTTAGCTTGTGATAGGGGCCCTGATAATAAAATTGGAATAGCGTGTCTAGAATCACCAGTGTGTATTTAAGGTTCGTGAGAACCTTGGTTAGTTGTTGTGTTGGGACTTGGATTATTTACGGTGTATGTATATGTATATTTGCTTATGGGTTTACCCGGTGGGCACTTCGGACTCACCCCTCACCTGCGGGCTTTCATCCCGTAGGTTGAGTTATTTGTGGTTCAGGTATATTGCATTCCAGATAGGCTGCGGCGTTAACCCTTGGACAGGACTCGGATCCATTAGTTGCATCATGGGTTGCATACAGAGTCATTGTGAGTCGTTAAGTCTTCCGCTGTGCTGTTTATTTTGCCGTTGGGCCGTAGGGCCATATTGTTGTTGCTTACAGTGTTTATGTGAGTTAAAGTCTTCCGCTGTGCATAACATTATTGTTGTTGGGCCATTGGGCCGGTTTTATTATTATTGACGCTTGTTATATTGGGCCGTTGGGGTCGAGTTGTTGTTGTAAACACTGTATGCTGAGCCATGTTGGGCTGGGTTGTCACAGTTCCGGCACATGTTTACTGTGTACGGTAATTACGGGACGGGGCGTCTCACTCTAAATGATAAAAAATATTTTAAGAGATTGAATTTATTTCATATACAGAATTAATGCTAGTTTTGATTTTATAAATTAAAGGAGCGAATGGGTTCAAAACAGAACTGAGTATCTATCCATTCAAGAAAAAAAAAAAGAAGAGAACTGATTATATATGCCCTACAATCGGCCTTTCCACTAAGATTTTATTTAAAGTTTAATCTGCAATTTGGTAACAATATACCCTTTCAATTTGAAATTTTAGATCAGTTTACATAAATTTTTAAAATTTGGTCAAAATTAATATTTATTGTTTATTAACACCGAATACAGATCGACGTAATTAAATTGTCTACATGTTTTTCTAAAGAATCACACACTATGTGGGATTCTTAAAAGAATAGGTTTGTTTCATAAAAAAAAAAATTAGGTTTGTTTTTACCTGATTTATTTTGGACAGGAATAGGCTCAGGCAAATTATGCCACCACCAATTGCACCGACTTGGGCTGGTGGGCTTGATATTGCCCTTGGGTTGGCCCAATCACGAGACTTGACGACACGTAGTCTGCGTTCTTAAACAAAAAGGAAAGTTAAAACTGCCCGATAATTTGACTAATTTTCCGATTCAATTTGGTTTAATTATATACTTTAATTTGCAATTTTGTGACAGTTTACTCTTTTAGTTTGTAATTTTAGATCAACTTACCAAATTTTATAAATTTGATCAAAATTAATATTTGTTATTTATTAACAATGGATACACAAAAATTAGGTAATGATAAAAAATTACATGTTAAAAAAGTAAAGTGGCACAAAATTTAAATTAAAATGTGTAATTAAACCAAATCCATAAGACTAAAATCTTTGAAAGGAAAATAAAAATACAGAGACTAAATCAATCGATTGGACAAAATACAGAGGCTGAAAACGAAATTTAGAGGAAAAAAAAGGACAAGAAACGAAATTAGAAAAAAGTATTGATTGAATTTTCTTTTTTTTTTTTGATAAAATATCCGCTTTGCCAGACATTAGTTTTCTCGTATCTGGAATCTGTACTACTTTCTATCTATCTTCTCTAACTCCTCCAATGGAGTTATCCATGTTAGGCTGTGTGTTTCAGACCACACTGACCCATCCATTACAACTACACTTCTCTCTTCCTGTAATCACTTGTTCATCTCCCGCCACCGCCGGCGGCGGCGCAAGAACAAAGAGCTTCAAACAATCCTCTGCCGCTTTGGCACCGGCAGCTGCTACGCTTCTCGTAGAACCCAGCAATGAGCCGCAGCTACCACCACCGTCAAGAACAAAGAGCTTTAAGCAATCCTCTGCTGGCTCTCGAAGAAGTTGGCCCAACTCCTACAGGGACAGACAAGCTACCATTCTCGAAATTCAAAAATCCCCTGACATTTACTCTGCTCTTGAGAGGTCTGTTTCTAGTTGCTTCTTTCGTATTCTGGTTGGTGTTTAGTAGTGGGTTGAGTTGTGGCTGATGGTAGTGAAAAGATTTGATTTTTATGAGTAGTTGTGGTACTAAAGCCAATTTCTTTTACTGGGTTTCTGTTGTTATTTTGTAAAACCAAGAGTGTCAATTGCTTAAAGTGATACACAGTTTGTGAAATTATGATGCTTCGGCTTAAGAAAGAATGGGAGCTGATGTTGTGGCAGTAGTTGTTGCTGATACTTTTTAGCTTTTAGAACTTTAATAGTTTCAATAGGCTGGCTTGGTTGACTGGAACTCTCTGTCCATTACTGAACTTTCAGATTGGGAGGAGAACTGAGGGTGCAAGACATGAATGCTGTTTTGCGGACTTTGGGGAAGCAAAGCAGGTGGAAGGAGCTCTCTCAGGTCCTAATGCTTGCAAACTGCACTATTTTACTTTGATATGCTGACTTTTCTTGTTTTTGATGGATGTCTAAGTTTCTGTTTACAATCCCTTTTAGTAGAAATGCAATTCGTTCATTTTCTTTTTTAGTATTTTTAGTCTTCTGTGGTACATATTCAAAGAATCTGTTGAACTTGAGGCTACTGGGAAAATGGTGTACTGCTGTTGATTTTGATCTTATTTTATTTACTGTCTAATTTGTCTTAATGTTAAACCTATTCAGCATATTTTGGATGGTCTCCTTCCTCTCACATTTAGTGACTTTTTTTTTTTTCTAATTTTGGTATTGGTGCAGCTCTTTGATTGGATGGGGCAGCATAGCAAAATCAATGATGCTTCATATTGCAGTTATATAAAGTTCATAGGGACAGGCCCCAACCCTGCAAAAGCAATTGAAATCTATAATGACATTCCAGATGAATCCACGAAAAGTAATGTCTTCATTTGTAATGCTGTCCTTAGTTGCCTTGTTAAGAGAGGGAAGTTTGATAGTAGTATTAAAATGTTTCGTGAGATGAAGCGCAATGGTCTTACCCCAGATGCTATTACATACACCACGGTATGAGAGATACAACTCGAGCTATTACATTATTGTAATTTTCCTGGCACGTGAAGGCATGCTGATTTTTTTTCTTCCTGAAGCTGCAGTGAATAAGGAAGGGTAAAAACAATGTGGATTTATTAAAAGAAAGTAGATCAGGGTAAAGTTTCCCCTGCAGAACTGTTAGGACACAAGCGAGAGAACACCCTTGTTTCAAATATTTTCTTTTCATAGATCCACATTGTTTGCACTATTTTGGATGTAAGATATTGTCTTTTAATCATACAAAAGAGAGATAATTTCTAGTGAAATTTATGGATAAAAAACCCATGGGAGTGTGCTGGGTTATGCGTAATTTTGTATTACATGTGCTTGATGTTAGGTTTCGGCTGAATTAAGCAATGAATTTGTTATAATATGATAGCAATGTATCATATACATAATTAACAGGGGAATGAGAATATGTTCAGTAATGCGTCAAATCTAATTTTTTTTTTCTGTGAGGATTGGGTTTAGGGAGCTGTTGATGATGTAATAGAAAAATAGATGCTCTCAAAATTATTTCAATTATCCTTATTCGTTTTCATCACTATTTCTTTTTTGTCATTGTTAGCTGCTTACAGGGTGCATGAAAGTCAAACAAGGGTATTCTAAGGCATTAGATCTTGTTCAAGAGTTGACATTTAATGGGCTGCAGATGGATACTGTAATGTATGGAACACTTTTGGCAATCTGTGCTTCAAATAATCAGGGGGAAGAAGCAGAAAACTATTTTAACAAGATGAAGGATGAAGGTCATAGGCCTAATGAATTTCACTATAGCTCTTTACTCAATGCTTATGCTTTCAGCGGCGACTACAAGAAGGCTGAGGAGTTGGTGCAAGAAATGAAATCTTCAGGGTTAGTACCAAATAAGGTTTGTTTCATGTTTTTCTTGGCATTATCTACGTTCAATGAACCATGATTACCTTCTTTTCTTCATTTGTATTTTCTAGTTCATAGTTCTTTTCTTAATACTATTAGTATTTATTTTGATTGACATCTTCTTTAGAATTTGGTAAAAAAGATGAAGAAGCTATTGGGCCTCAGAAATTTTTCCTTAATATCACTTTGAAAATGTCTGTAGGTAATCTTGACAACTTTGTTAAAAGTATATGTTCGAGGGGGCTTGTTTGAAAAGTCCAGAGACTTATTGGCTGAACTGGAAGCTCAGGGCTATGCAGAAACTGAGGTGGGCTTAAACTCTATATGGTCAAAGCTAGCATTTTTAGTCTCTTAGATGTCATTCTGATCTGGAAATTTATACCAGGAAAATTAGGTCACCAAATGGACTCATGGTCAAATCTTTCTGAATATTGTGTTGTTTAAGAGTTTCTTGTGCTGACTCTTGTCATTCATGACTGTAACTCTGTATCAATGAGAATTCATGTATTGTATTTCAAAGGGTGATTAAGGCGCTGCTCTCACTGTTGTATTTCTGTATAGCTGTGGTGAATTGAAATTCTGGTGCTGTTTATTTCTTTCTATCATGTACCTGATGGTTGCGTTATTTTTTGCTTTCATTTTCTAAAAATCGAGCCATACTTTTTATGCTTTCATCAGTTTTAGCTGCTCACATTGTTCATATCTGTATCTCTATTGCTTATTATGTGAGGATCTATTTGTAGATGCCTTACTGTTTGTTGATGAACGGCTTTGCCAAGAGGGGGCATATAGATGAAGCCAGATCAGTTTTCAATGAAATGAAGCAAAAAGGTGCTAAGTCTGGTACGTGTTCTCTTAGAGGTTGAGCCTTTTTACCAAAGACTTCTAGATTATGGGTGAGGTGAAGTGCTTATTATTCTAACTTGCGTTAATATAATTTCTCTTTGAAGAAATGTTCAATTTGAGTGATTTTCTCTTTCCATAGTATGGAAGCTTGTCCTAAGCTAAAAATCTGGGCTTAGACAATTTGCATGGTCTGTGATTTGGATTCTTGGATTTTTTTTTTCCTCTTTTGGCTCTCAATTTAGGGATATAAAGTCTTGCAACTGATCAGCGAAAATGGTTCCGTAATGTTATTTCTATGGTGATCCTGTTTGTTTTATGGGAGTACACCCTAACTAGTATGTCATTTGGCGTACGGTGCCATATATCAGGCTGGTACGGTAGGGAATTTTTTTTTTTCAAATATATTGTGCGGCTAGTAATCTGGAAATATTGATTTCGTTTGATCTTTGTGTGGATTCTATTGAATGCGTGAATTACATTGCCATATTCCCGGATTGCTTTAATATTCCGCATATACTTTTTAGAAGCTGTGTCTGAGGCTGACTTTTGTTCCTGAAACCATTTTAATCTTGTTTCTCACTTCAGATGGATATTCCTACAGTATTATGATGTCTGCACTTTGCCGAGCTGGGCTTTTTGAAGAAGCAAAAGAATTGGCGAAGGAGTTTGAAGCCAAGTATGACAAATATGATGTGGTTATACTAAATACAATGCTCTGTGCCTACTGTAGAGCTGGTGAAATGGAAGGGGTCATGCACATAATGAAGAAAATGGATGAAGTTGCAATTAGTCCTAATTATCATACTTTTCATATTCTGATCAAATACTTCTGTAAGGAGAAATTGTATCTCCTTGCTTATCAGACCATGCAGGACATGCATAAAAAAGGTCACCAACCAGAAGAGGTATACTTTCTTGTTTTTAGAGCTTCTCCTAGGAAGCTTCAAAGACGCCTCTTTGCATTTCACATCAAGCAGCAATATTACCTGTTGGTCTTTTCATCTCTTGCAAAAGACTATCATATCCACGCAGAATGTAGTTAGTGTCTCTGTTTGAAATTCGATGAAACTTCTACTCCTGTGTTGTTTTCCAGGAACTCAGTTCCTCCTTGATTTTCCATCTTGGCCGGACAAAAGCCCATTCAGAAGCCTTTTCTGTGTATAGTATGTTGAGATATAGCAAAAGAACAATGTGCAAAGCCCTTCACGAGAAGATTCTGCACATTCTTATTTCAGCGAAGCTTCTTAAAGATGCTTACATAGTTGTGAAGGTATGCTGAAGCATAGTACAGAATCCACAATTATTCCATAATGTTTAGTTGATTGTTTCCTCCAACCTTTCTTCTCAGGATAATGCAGAATCAATCTCCCCTCCTGCCATTAAGAAGTTTGCAAATGCCTTTGTGAAGCAGGGGAACATCAATTTGATAAATGATGTTCTGAAGGCCATACACAGTTCCGGGATCAAGCTTGATCAGGTATGTGAATAAAAGAATATTCATTCACATGTAGGATGCATATGGGGAGAGATGGGTAATGCTTGTGTTTATACAATTCTAGGAACCTTCAATTTCCATTGTTCAGTGCTTGCCTAATAAATGGATCAGATTGTCATTAATATAGTTCTACAATCCTATCAATAAAATCATTGCACAAAGCTTTCAAAGTCAGAAATGCCATTCATTTTCTTTCCCCTGTAAACTGACTGCTACACCATTTTTCTTAATTTTTCCCAGGGGCTGTTTGAGGTTGCCGTTTCCCGCTATATTTCGCAACCTGAAAAGAAAGACTTACTCCTCCAGTTGCTGCAATGGATGCCAGGACATGGTTATGCTGTTAATTCAAAAACAAGAAACCTGATCCTTAAAAATTCACAATTATTCGGCCGTCATGTCATTGCTGACATCTTATCCAAGCAGTTCATGATATCGAGATCCTTGAAACCCAATTAGATAAAGGATAAACAAATTTTCAGAGTAATGTCAAGGTAACCAAAATCTTGGTGTTTACCTATTTTATGATAATGACAATTGTTGTAAAGTAGGGAGTAGGAATTCAAATGAACCACAAAAACTAGGTCAAGAACCAATAGATTGTATCTGGACAAATAGAATAAGATTTAGGGTTGTAGAATGTCCGAAATCTGTTTGATAACTTTAATTATCATTGACAAGAAAGCTAGACTGCTACTAATAGCAAACGTGATAGAATAAGGAAAGCCTGATAAACCCTTAAAACCTAGTGGTACAGTACTGCATAGACAATGAGTGAACGGTTTTCTTATTACTAAATTACTAGTGTTTGAAGCTTAAAAGTAAATAAAGCTTGTGTGTCAATACTCTCACATTTTGAGCCTCCAAGGTTGCTGTTCATTTATTTATTTTGCTTCCTAGTGAACCTATTTTTAGCATAATGTTTTGTTTCACAGTGTTTCTTTTTTACTATTATTATGCCTGTTTCCTTTCACAGAAAACTATAGGCAAAGAGAAGGGATTTTGAGAGTCATTGCACCAGAACAAAACAAAAATCTGCACGGAAGGCTTGGCAAAGATGAGCTATGTGGTTCTTGTGTTGCCAAAGTTGGTCTGGCTGGTGCCCAAGGACACCATCTAGTTATCTTGGTCAAGTTCTGTGGACGTATGCTTTCATGATGCAATCGCTCTGTTTGTAGTTAGGATTACAGAAAGGAGACAGCCTACTGATCCTACTCTTCGTCAACGATGAACTGCATCTTTTTCCAGCATGTTCATGACCAATCTTCTGCGCTCCCCGCAATATGTATACAGAGGAGAATGCTTCAGATTCAGCTGGCAGAAGTGGTTTCTCCTAACCTGAGATTCCTTGAAATTTCAAATGTATGCTGCTTCCATGTTATGTAATGTACCGTATCCATTCAATAATTAACAATGATACATGGTCAGGTGATATGATTCTCATAAGAAATCTGGGACATGTACTGTGCACGGGAAGTAAATTGTTGTTAATTTCCTATTTCTTAACATAGAAAAAAATTAAAACATTGAAGCCTGAGTAGATCAATTTGTTTTCATCAATTAATAAAATATAGTCGAGAATTAGAGGAAGCATGTTATGATGTTCAGTTCTGTACCCTGATGTATCCTTTCAAACCGTCTGACTTATAATGCAACAAGAAATACAGAAAACGATTCTTTGTGTTAAATCGACAATACCATATTTCAAGATCCATTTGGCATCTGTACAGGATAGAAATGAATTCTGTCTGACCAGGCATTTCTTTCACTTGGACAGCGATCAGAAATGGACTGCCACACTGCACTGTTACACTTAAAGCCACTTCCAAAAGCAATTTGCCAGATCCTGTCTCCCTTTTTGATCTTGCCCTTTGCTTCCAGGTAGCAGAGCTCATACCAAACTGAAGAAGATGAAGTGTTGCCAAATCTATGTAGTGTCATCCTTGAAGCTTCACCATCTTCCTTATGCAGCTTGAGATTATTCTCCACTGCATCAATTACAGCCCTGCCTCCAGCATGTATACAGAAATGCTGAAAGGCCTTCTTGAAGTTGGGCACATACAAGTCCTTTCTTCCTCCTACAAACCAAAGTCTCCGGCGAATGACTGAAAGTCCGTATTGTATCTGCTCGGAATATGGCAATACAAGGGGCCCCAACTCGGATATGTTGGTCCTTAAGGCATTGCCTGCAACTTGCAGGAGTGCCTTTGACAGGGACACCCCTACAAAACCACCTTCATCAGCCTGTTGGAAGACAGAACAGAATGACTCATTGTCTGAACCGAGGTGAGTTCGGACCAGGTGCTGGAGCTTGTAACGTGCTCTATACCTGTCCTGCTTCTTGTTTGAAAGCAAAATAGCAGCTCCTCCCATGCGGAATATGGTGTTGGCAACCAGCATGGACTTAACTTTACCCTCGTAACCACAAGGAGTCATTGCTTCCATGCTGAGAACCAAGGCCAATGAGTTCTTGTGAACTTTAAGTAGTTCTTTTGCCAAACTTATTGACAGCAGTCCAGCACTGCAACCCATTCCACTGAGGCTGAAGCTCCTTATGTTGCTCCGGAATCCGAACCTGTTTACCACCATTGCCGTGATGGATGGTGTAGGACAGAATAGGCTACAGTTGGATATTAGGATATCAATGCTCTTAGGATTTATCTTGTTCTTGGAGAGCAGATCCTTAACAATTGTGAATAGGACTTCTTCAACTTCCTCTCGAGTTGAAGCAATGGAAGTATTGGGTGGCAGCTCATGCATTGTGACTGGCACACCAGCTTCATTTCCAATGCCAGATCTTTCCATGACTTTGGTTTGGAACTCGATGCTCTCTTCAGTAAAGGCACCGCTTACATGACAATGTTCTATGAATGTGGATCTGTTGATGCGCAAGTTATCTGGGGGAAGATAGCAGGCGAAGTCAACTAGGTAGAGAGAATTGGCTCTGAAAGAAAAATAGGAAACTGCAAGCACCAGCAGAATAACAACGATGAGGGCAAGGGGGAGTGGATTTTCTGTGAAGGTACATTGGTTTGCAAGGAAGAAATATGTGAATATATCAGTGAACCTCACCATAGTTTGGAGTTCTTATTTGTTCAAGATGTTCCTGAAGTTGATAAGTATGCAAGTTTTCTCCTTGATTAGTGATCTCTCATGCAATTTGTATATGCCATAAATCTGCTGACTCATTGATCTGCATTTTACTGGGAAAAGTAACTGCAAATATGTAGTCACAACATATGCATGCACGAACTGACTATATACCTAATAACCTTCAAGTTTGTACAGAGAGACAACCTCAAAACCTTGTTTAAGAAAATCTATTAGCAAGAAAAACTGAAAATAGTTGGCAATGGACTAAACTGTTTTAGACATCTGGCTGATGGGTTTTCGGCATAAAATCATCCGCCTTATCGGGCAGGCGCAATTGGTGCCTTCATAGGTCTCATAATAGGAAACGGATTAAAATAAATGAAAAAAAGAAGATAAGGGTCAATATGAACAAAGCCAAAAACTGGGGACTATTGGATTACAAATTTATTTTCCAGAATGCTTTTTCTGTTTTTCTGGATTGACCATGTTGGGATATTTTCAATCCCTTAATTACTGCCTTGCTCGAAGAAATCTTTGTTTGCCTCCTTAATTTTGGCAAAATAGTGCCTAGGAAACATATGTTTGAGCTGAATTTTGCTGACAATGGTAAATAAGAATTTTGATGTCCATGTTCTAGGCATCTTTGTACAAATCTTTTGAATTGGCCACAACACTCTCTCATAACCAGAAGATCGCATTGATCTCCTACAAGTAACCATAGATGGTATAGATCTTGTCAAAACAAAGATCATGATCCATTTCTTATTCCACATAACAAAACAAGGATCCCTGACATAATTGTTTCACGCATAACAGAAACAATTGCATGCCCTTTAAACGAATTCAGCACTTGGTCACAGCAAGCTGGTCCCCTCGAACCACAGCCAAGACCTGCAGAAGTTTCACCAGAACCCTTTTGTTACCTTGAGCAGGTTTATGTTTGTACATAAACGATAGAGCAGGCCTTAATCTGGTCATCAGTACAATGAAATGGCCAAAAGAACGAAGACAAAACAAGGATAAAGCTCACCTCGCTTATGGAAATTCGGTGATCTGAATCATTCCTGAGACACATCAGAGCAGCATTCACCATGTGACAAACCACCTTATTCTCACAGGTTTCCTTTACTCTGGGATCTAATACTTCTCTTACAGGGCCCTTTGTCAAGAATGGCAATGCCTATTTCACAAGGGAAAAGCTGCACATAAGTCCTGGATTATAAGGAACAAAGTTCAACACTTTTGTTTTTTTTTGATACTAGTCGAGGAGAGTGAGACTCGAACCCGAGACCTCACCCCTCTTGTGCTTTTGACACAAGAGTACCAATGAGCTACAAGCCCATTGGTAGTTCAACACTTTTGTTGCCTAAGATAATCTTACCCACCCATTCAACCAAGGTTTGTCCTCCGCTCTGGCTTTGGAACACTTTAGCACTCTTTCCAGTTATTAATTCAACTAATAACATCCCATAATCGCGCACATCGATAGAAAGTCGTTCGTCTTCCTTCAAATTTCCCCACCTAAGAAATTTAAAGTGACAAGTTCAATTGAGCCATGAAGTTATAATCTTTATTAGTATAGATATAGGAAATGTATTCTTGGTGAAAATGCAGATACCTTTATCAACTTAGATGTTAAAATGTGTTGATTTATATGGAATAAGAGAAATAACTGTGCAAGGAAGGATTTCTTACTGATCATTGCTTGAAGAATCGTCTTTAAGCCACCTAGCAGTAATGAAGTTGCCAAGCTTCGATGACAATGAAAGCCAGTAATCAATTAAAAACGTTAAGGAACTGAAAAATTCATATCTAAAGTTCAGTCTTTTCTTTTTGTTTCTATCTTCACTTGTTTCATCCTTTAGGATATCCCAAGGAAAATTGGTCAAATTGGTCAAACTGGAGAGAAATCCCATCTGTCATAGGCTGACCATTCAGCTATGCACTAAAAGATCATAGAATATTGTCTATTCACCATTGCTGCCAAGCAGACAATTTTAGTTCTGAGATCCCTAGGAAGTAATAAATAATCTATGCTTTGCTTACCATAGTAGAGCAGCCATGTGACAAAACAACATTAGCAGAACAGACAGAGAGGTGAACAATGGCTCCATCAACACACTCTTCATGAAGATAGCGCAAGCACCCACCTATTTCCAGGGAAATGTACCACCTTGCTTTCCAAGGTAAGTTCTTAGCTGAGTCATCACCTACAAAAACCTAACAATTGTAAGCAAGTATTACTTGAAAGAGAAGGTCACCTATTTCTCAACATCAGTAACTCAAAAAAGGCTATTTATTTGAATAATGGACTACTTACATTGCAAGCTCATCTCCAGAGTGCCCATGCAGGGATAGTCACTGAGCAAGAACATGGAAGTCCCTGTGCAGCAGTATCCAACAAGATTCATTATATTGCGGTGCCGGATCCTGGAAAGGATCTTGAGCATAGTCCAGAATCGTTCATCATTCTCTGTGAAAGATTGTACAACAACAGGTGTTTCCTGCAATAGCCCTTCATATGTATTGATGCAAGTAGTGCTATGAATAATACTCTCATCAGAAAAGCCATTTGTTATCGCTTCAAGTTCATCTTGAGTAAAGGCTCTAGGGAATCCACTTCTCCAAGACAACGGATACCAGGAAGGACTCTGAGCAGGCTGAGGTTGAGTAGATGACCCGCCTGCTTGGAGATCAACAAGATCATTTTGATTGTTCTTGTTAGATTGTGACATCATTAGTCCATCATTATCAATTCTCTTGCACTTTCCAGGAGGATTTTCAGATGGAGCAGTTTTTGATGGTGTCCAAGTGGCTACTTTTCCCTTCATTACTGCAATGTTGCATCCTACATGGCCGTATATAAATAACCTGTATTTCCTTAGGTGGCTGCATCCAACAAAATCAGACTCTTTAAGCTCTTTCAATGGATATTTTTGCAACCTTACAGATATAAGTCTATAAGTAGTCATTTCCTGAGTTCAAAGTTGACTATTTGAGGATACATTTTTTAGACAAGCAAATAATTAACTATTTTGTTCCAATACCTGTCCAATACAATCCAGCGGGGATTTGTATTCTGAGCTTGTTCAACTGTTATTTTCTCAGGACAGAACCCAAAAGCAAGTTTTACTTCCAATTTCACCTGCACAATTGAATACTACTCATTGTACCATTCTCTCTGCTGACAAAAATATAGAGATGCGCATAGCAAAGCACCAACCTCATTCTTTTTGCATTGTCTGTAGAATGGTTGGATGATATTCTGGTACTGCTCCCTCTTTCTCTTAATTTCTTCTCCAAGCTCTCTTGGTCTCACTTCCTGCCCTTGGCCTGAGAACTCTAATTTTTCCCCTGAAAAAAGTTGATATTATGCATCAGCTGTTTAAAGTTTTTAGCAACTGTATGTCTGCCATATATGGACCAGGAAAAAGGTTGGAAAAAATATCCTGAGGAAGTCATACAGCTAAGCTAGAAAAATCTTACAAATTCCTGAGATAGTAATGCCAATGCTTAAAGGAAAACAAGAGTTCTTCTTTCCAAACTCGCATAGAACTCCAAGAACAATCACTGTGTCCCTAGGGCGAACCACATGCTTGAGAGCCCATTCTAGTGCATCCATGCTTCCCTTATTCCTATTGGCATCCATCACAACTATCACACTCTCTCTTGGTGAAGAAGCTGCTTGCAACCCCATTGTGTCTGTTGATTGCCCCTAAGCTTTCTGTTTCTGTATCTGTAAAAGAGAAGAGAAATGGATTTTCTACGATGAGCCTGCTGTATCCTAGGCTTCCTGGAAGGTTTATTTTATAGCTAATCCACCATTGACGAGTGCAACAAAGTAAGGGGTTTAGTTATTCTCGTTGCTTGCAAGGCTGAGTTTCTTGTTTCTCTGTGGAACATTCTCTGTTTATGTTCTTTTACAATAAAACAAATTTCTCTTGATTTTTTCCTTCAACTAGAACCAAACCAATATTTCTATTTGATTGCCTCAACTGGACAAGTTAATTAACATTTGATAAGGCACCTGTCCTGCCAAAATACAAAGACAGATATATAAAAGTGACAAGTAGATTTGGTATATATCTAACCCAATTTTCGCTTATTGGCTCAGATTCATTATGTGTATACAATACACTAAATCAGACTGCAACTTGGTAATTCCTACCGCAAAATTTGTCCACTGTTAATGACTTCAAGTGAACCGTCCAATTAGGGAATAATCATCACAAAAGACAGGAACAATATATACAAACGTTTGGTTTTTGATATTGCTTTGATAAAATGCCAGCCAAATCAGAAAGGTATGATTTTACGTTTTTGTTACCATCTTTCAAGGATTACAATTTCGTCCAATTGTAATCTATTTATAAAAGGTTGTCGTGAAGGTCAAGGAATAAAAGAAACATTGGTCTTTTTTAAAGGACTGTTGTGAGGCACAAAGGAATAAAGCACCTGCCCAATTTTGTCTTTCAAAGGTTCGGTTGAAATTTAAGTTTTTTTTTCCCTTTTTTTTTGATTGTTTTGGTTTCAAAGCAAAATGCGAGGATAATACATGGATCAGTTTCGTACGAACACCTGCTTTCTGCATCACATATGTTAGGAATAGTTCAAAACACATATCAACCCACGTTTCTCCAATAACAAATCACATGGTCCCCTCTGGAAAATGATTATGCATTTATGCACTTTTTCTTTGAATAGTATCATCAGATTACATGCCATGGCAGATCTATTTTAGGACTATCAATGTCCCAAACAAGGTAGACCAACAAGTGTTGCAATGGTCCTGAAATAGCTGCCAGAAACACCCAACAAGATCCCGAAAAAGAAGAAGAAGTAACACCCAGAGAGTGAAAGAAGAGTGGTACAAAGGTGAAAATCATAGGGAAGTAGTATTTGTCCAGCACAGACTTCAATACATGCTATCAATAGATTCCTAGTTCCTCGTTCCAATCAGATGAGCAGTTTTGACTTCAAAATGTTGCCACAAGACTGCCTTTCAGATATTCTATCGCTCACGTCTCCGCTAGATGCATGCAGATCATCTCTGGTGTCTCCGGTCTTTCGATCAGCAGTGGAATCAGAAACTGTGTGGGAAAGATTTCTACCATCAAATTATCCCGGTATCCTATTGAGAGCAGTCACTCCTCTGACGTTCTCCTCCAAGAAAGAGCTTTTTCTTCTTCTTTGCAATCCAGTATTGCTAGATGGTGGTAGAAAGGTAGACAATTCTGAACTCCTCTTGCATCTTATATACCTTGAAAACAAAAAGCCAAAACAATCAACCACTCACAACACCACACCCTAAATAACCTTCATAATGATAAGCTTCATTTGAAGAGAACTAACTACATATTAACTCAGAATTTAGTGGAGAATTGGGCAAGTGGAATTTTTCTTAAACATATCTTCCAGAAGAATGTCACAGATAAAAATTTCTCATTCTCTAGAGAAATTGTAAGGTTGTTCTCACATTCTAGACATGCAAACTTGAATTCTATGTAAACTAGCCATGAACCTAGAACTCATCCAACTTTTAGACCATGCAGATTGAAGAACAATGGAACCTTTGCAGTGGCCATCAGATAATTTAACCATTTTGTAATAGTGTAGTACATAAAAAGCACCACCAATATTGCCATACTTATTGTAACCATAATCTTTCTGAATCACTGCATTCTCCAAAATATAGAGTTTCAAGTTAGAGAAATCATCTGGAAGACAATCCTATATACTGTCAGCAAGGGAGCTTTCTATCACATGGGGTCAGATTCCAATGTACTGGAGCTGGATACCGCTTACTGAATCGAGGTTGACTGCTTTATTCTTTAAAATTTTAATTATTACTGTTTGTTTTAGTTTGATAATTGGTTGGATATTATTACCAAGGACAATTTAAACAAAAGAATGAAAAACTATTAAGCACATGAGTGCATGATCCATAGGTTTCCAGAGGTGGCTGTGCTCAGAGCAATGAGTTGGCTAGAAGTCAGAGGAAAAATCAGAACTCAAGCATTATCTCCACACACAGCATATGAAGCTTACCTCATACTGAAAATCTCCAATTGGGCATTCGGGCTTGATTCAATGCCGATAGAAACCTCGATCGAAGTAGGGTGTCAAGTGTCTTCCAATATAGCTTATCTGCAATACCAAATGCCAAAGTCAAGGTTGAGAGATGAGCATGCACAAATTCCAACAGAAAGGCAGGATGGGTGGCTGGAAATAAAGTTGGGAGAATTCTTGAATGGGAATCGCGATGAGGAGGTGCAAATGAATTTCAAAGAAGTGAAAGGTTATCAACTTAAGGGAGGACTTACCATTGAAGGCGTTGAAGTAAGGCCTAAACAGTGATAGATTAGAGAATATCAATTTGTTACATCTAAAGAAAAGTTCACAATAGAAACATTCACTACAGGAAAACAGGGGACAGAAGATGCTAGTACTTCTGAAAGTTTCTATTACTATGTAACTAACTTACAAGTTACAACAATGTCCACAAGTAGAACATCCAAAGACTTCGCTTACAAGGCCAAGAGGCTTTGAAGGCAGAATATGTTACACGGCATGTGACCATGCAATGCATCTCTGTAAATCAAATATCTCTTAAACTAATAGCATCCAAGCATCGGACAGAAGACGGTGGCGTTGTTTGTCATCTTCTCTTTCATCTCCTCATCCTCCAAGAAAAGAACTCATCTTACACCTCCAATTTCATATCCTCATCATCTGAGACATGATCAGTACCTTTCCCCTCCTCCCATCTCCCTCAGAGCTGGACTTATAGGAGGAGGAGATGGATACTGATCAAGCTTCGGAAGAAGGATGAACTTGTCACTTGCCGTTGAGTCTCTCAATGACAGTAATAAGCCCTTGGGTGCCAAGATGCCCATCCCCATTTGCCACCATCCCCACAAACAACTGCTTACCCAAAGCAGCTCCTGGCAAAACAGGCACTCCCCCTCTCTCATTCTCGTTCTCCTCCACAAAATCCACACCCATCCCCATATCCTTCACCATATACTCCGCAAACCCACCAGGCCTGAAGTCTCTCCCGATCATTCTCTCCCCGAACAACTCCATCACCATCGACCCCGCCGCCCCTCCCCTCACGGCGTTCATAAACTGCCTCACATCCAGCCCTGCTCTCTCCGCAAACACAAGCCCTTCACTCAACCCCAACAAATTAGCCCCCACCACAATTTGATTCGCAATCTTGCAGCTTTGACCGCACCCGGCCTTACCCATATAAGAAACTTTACCCATCACTCCATACAACGGCGACAGCCAATCAACAACACCCGCGTCGCCTCCCGCGAAAATGGCCAGCTTCCCATCTCTGGCGCCAATATCACCACCCGACACCGGAGAATCAACCGACCAGCACCCTTTCGCACGTGCGGCGGCGAAGATCTCGCGCGCGAGAGCCGGGTCGCTGGTGGTGGTGTCGACCATGACCCCGCCGGGGCCGAGTCCGGCGAGGATCCCTCTGCCTTGGCTCTCCAAGACAATAGATCGAACATCTGACGGGTGTCCCACCATGGTGAAGACGACGTCGCTGTGGCTGGCGACTTCGGATGGGGAAGACGCGAGGTGGGCGCCTTGGGATTGGAGCGCGGCGGCCTTGGCCGGGGAGCGGGCGTAGACGGTGATGGAGTAGCCGGCGGAGAGGAGGCGGGAGGCCATCGCACCGCCCATTACGCCTATGCCGATCCACCCAATGCGTGTTTTGCCCGGCGATATGGGGTTCGGGTAAGGAGTCTCCATGGTCGCTTCTTCTACTACTCCACACAGTAACTGGAAATGGTCACTTACATTTAATTTAACCCACAAAGAAGAAGAAAGAGCCTTAAAAATGGGCTGGGCTTTCTTCGATCATCTGTTTATTGTCCCAATGTATTGGGTTAGTTTTTTAGAAGCCCATGCAGAAGGGAAGCCCATACTCTGTAGAGCGCAGATGGGGCGGGTAAACAGCTTGTCGTTTAATGGAGGAGATGGGGTTTCCCGGTTTAATTTGTAATTCAAGATTTAATAGAAGTAGCTCTTAAACGTTAAGCCTATAAATTGCAGTGTTTCCCTAGCAAAGCGGGAATCTTTAAGGTGTTTAACAGGTTAATTATATTGTTAATTTCAAAGATGATGATGTCTCCTTCCCCTAATCCACCACCGCTATTCTATCCTGTTACAATCTTCACATTTCCCTATGACCCTTTTTTGTTCTATAAAATATTAACAAAAACACACACACAGTCTCTTTCTCTCTCTATCCAATTAAGCCTGTTTTGTTGCGCCATGTAAGATAGTCATCTTAATTTGAAGTCTGCAATCTCAGGAATTTTTCTTCGTGATGGGATTTCTTT
Organism: Turnera subulata; assembly: GCA_028386065.3. Classification (NCBI taxonomy): domain Eukaryota; kingdom Viridiplantae; phylum Streptophyta; class Magnoliopsida; order Malpighiales; family Passifloraceae; genus Turnera; species Turnera subulata. The sequence goes on along the minus strand of JAKUCV010007742.1, from coordinate 82,780 downwards.
CTTGAATTGCATTGGATCAAATTCTTGGGATTTTTTAGCTTTTCCTGTTCTTTTTTTGTTGGTTAAAATGATGTTCTTTGAATTGTGATCTGGGAACCCAATAGATAGTACAGGGTGATCCAGAGAATTTTGGTTTCTTTCCCAAGTTGAAGCGGTCGCTGGAGGAATTAGAGGTTGGATTTCGTTACTATTCGTCTCCATCCTTCACTGATTTGAATTTTGCGCGTAAAAATCTTTTCTTTTCTTTTTTTTTTCTAATGGAGAATAGCCAATACTGTCCCTCATGAACAGGATGCATCAAATTGTAGTCTTTCAATGGTTATTGATGCTTGTTCTTATGTGTAATCTCTGTTTATTTTCTGAACTGTAGGAATTTTGAGCTTTGGACATCCAAACCCAAGATTTTTTCTTTAGTCAAGGACATGGATATAAGTAACGAGGCATCTGTTGATCCTTTCCCAATTGGTCCTTCCTCCATCATTGGTAGGACCATTGCTTTTAGGGTCCTGTTCTGCAAGTCAATCATACATTTGAGGCATCAGATATATCTTCTTGTGTTGCACTGGATTCGGAGTTGTGGTGGGTTTTTAGCTCCCATATTATCATGGTTGCATCCCAGGAATCCTCAGGGTATATTGGCCTTGGTCACCTTGATTGCTTTCCTATTGAAAAGATACACGAAACTGAAATTGAGGACAGAGATGGCGTACCGGAGGAAATTCTGGAGGAATATGATGAGAGCTGCATTAACCTATGAGGAGTGGGCTCATGCTGCTAAGATGCTTGATAAAGAAACTCCAAAGATGAATGAATCCAATCTTTACGATGAAGAATTGGTCAGAAATAAGCTTCAGGAGCTCCGCCACCGTCGCCAGGATGGATCTCTCAGAGACATTATCTTTTGTATGAGAGCTGATCTTATTAGAAATCTTGGTAATATGTGTAACCCCGAGCTCCACAAGGGCAGGCTTCAAGTTCCTAGGCTCATAAAGGAATACATTGATGAGGTTTCAACTCAGCTGAGAATGGTGTGTGATTCTGATTCGGAGGAGCTTTCATTAGAAGAGAAGCTCTCATTCATGCATGAGACCAGGCATGCCTTTGGGAGGACAGCTTTGCTCCTGAGTGGAGGTGCTTCCCTTGGAGCCTTTCATGTGGGCGTGGTGAAAACATTGGTGGAGCATAAGGTTTTACCCCGAATTATTGCTGGTTCTAGTGTGGGATCTATCATGTGTTCCGTTGTCGCCAGTAGGTCCTGGCCCGAGCTGCAAAGTTTCTTTGAGGACTCTTGGCACTCACTGCAGTTTTTTGACCAGTTGGGTGGGATTTTTACAGTGGTCAAGAGGGTCATGAGACAGGGAGCTGTTCATGAGATTCGGCATTTACAGTGGTTGTTAAGGAATCTGACCAGTAACCTCACTTTTCAGGAAGCATACGACATGACAGGTCGAATTCTTGGGATCACTGTGTGCTCCCCAAGGAAGCATGAGCCCCCTAGGTGTCTTAACTATTTAACTTCACCTCATGTTGTTATATGGAGTGCAGTTACTGCTTCTTGTGCCTTTCCTGGCCTTTTTGAAGCCCAGGAACTGATGGCTAAGGACAGGAGTGGAGAAATTGTTCCCTACCATCCACCCTTTAATTTGGATCCCGAGGAGGGATCAGGCCCATCCATGCGTCGGTGGAGGGATGGTAGCCTGGAGGTTGATTTACCAATGATGCAGTTGAAGGAACTATTCAATGTTAATCATTTCATTGTGAGCCAAGCCAATCCACATATAGCTCCATTATTACGACTGAAGGACTTTGTGCGGGCTTATGGGGGTAATTTTGCAGCCAAGGTATGCAACGCATTGCTTTAGTCTTAAAAGTTGAGCAAAGGTTTTATTTTTTCCTTTTGCATTTCTTTTCCTGTTTGCATCAGTCGATAGGCCTCTCATTTCCTCCTTTCTGTTGTGAGAATAACGATTTAAAGTGTTTGACTTCGTAGCTTGCTCATCTAGCTGAGATGGAGGTAAAACATAGATGCAATCAAGTATTGGAACTTGGTTTCCCCTTAGGTGGACTTGCTAAGCTTTTTGCTCAGGACTGGGAGGGTGATGTTACTGTTGTTATGCCTGTTACACTTGCTCAGGTATGTGCAAAAAGACTTTGAACCAAGATTCACCAGGTTTGGTCATTTATCAATTGACTTGGGTTTCTTAATTTATAAAGCATATAGATGTCTTACCGCTTAAAAGATAAATGGATAACCTCATATCTGATCATTAATGTCCACAGTTGAAGGATTTTATGTCCAGCTCCATGTTTTTGTGTTTTCTCTCAAGTGGTAGCTATTTCAAATTCTAATATCTCTTTCCATGCAGTTGTCAAAAATCATTCAAAATCCAACTCATGTGGAGCTTCAAAAGGCAGCCAACCAAGGGAGGAGGTGCACTTGGGAGAAGCTATCAGCCATAAAAGCTAACTGTGGCATTGAGCTTGCTCTTGATGAATGTGTGGCAATTCTCAACCACATGCGCAGACTCAAAAGAAGTGCTGCCAGAGCTGCTGCAGCTTCGCATGGCCAAGCCAGCGCTGCCACTGCTACGGTGAGATTCAGTGCTTCGAAAAGAATTCCTTCTTGGAATTGCATTGCTCGAGAGAACTCAACAGGTTCTCTAGAAGAAGACCTTGCCGATTTGGCTTCCCAGTTTCACCAAGGAGTTGGTGGGTCTGCTGCCGGACCCTCCACTGCTAGAAATCTGCGAATGCAGCGGAACATGCACGATGGAAGTGATAGTGAATCAGAAGACTCAATTTCCTGGACAAGGTCTGGTGGGCCACTGATGAGGACTACTTCTGCAGATAAGTTCATTGACTTTGTCCAGAACCTGGACATTGATGCTGAACTGAGCAGAGGTTTAGTTGCCCATCCGGATTCTCCTGGGGCTCAGATGGGAGGGAGGGATTCATATAATCAGAGCCCGAGGGTAACAACACCAGATAGAAATTCTGAAAGTGAATTTGATCACAGGGAGACTGCCAATAGACCATCCACGAGTGGGTCTAGCATTGTAGTAAATGAGGGTGACTTTTTGCAGCCTGAAAGGACACATAATGGGTTCATGCTTAATGTTGTAAAGATAGAAGATTTGGCACTCTCCAGTAGGAACCATGATTTTGAAAGTAATAACAGTGAAGTTCTTGAATGTGGTCAGCTTGACTGTCCGGAAGGGGATACAGATGCAAGCTCAGTATCAGAATGTGACGAAGATGATGGCAGTGCCGCAAACTCGTCTCACGAAAGAGTTCAACCACATAGTGCTTAGATGAAGCTAAGGTTCACATCCATTTCTCACATGTAATTTGCTGTTTTTACAGTATACAAGTACCACGTTTGCTATCCTCTGTCTACTTTCAATCTTTTTATTAAGGGAAGGTAGGCATTTATCTTTTGCACGAAGCGTTTTCTTTGTAGTACCTATAGTTGAAGAAGTAGTATGATTATACTGTGTACTATTTTTTTTCCCAATCAGTGATGTAGAGCACTAGTCATCTTATTTCTTTTGGTACATAACTGCACCATCTTACTGTGAACACGCAAAACAGAGCTCGATAGAAAGAAAAAAAAAAAGATGCAGAACAGAAACACAAATTTGGATAAGACAACAGACCCCGAACTAAAGCATCTCTTAAAGAACTATTTATTTGCCCGTGATCAGAAGACTGGTCGTTTCAATAGTGGACCTGAATAATGCTTCAAATTCTGGAGTCACGTCGAGAGAAACTTGCGAAACTACTGGAGATAAGGCAGTCCACACTGATTTCTTCGTGGCAAGCTCTTCAACGACAGGTCTGCAGCAGGTCAGAAAAATGAAACTGCATCAAATAATTATATCAAAAGTGCTTTCTCCAGGTTTTACTGAAATAGACATTTGCAAATTCGATAGTCAAGCCGATATACAAAGTCCGGTGATTACACAAAGTACGCAAAAGCGAGAGGTTGCAATATTATATAGATTGTAGCTCTTTATTAATTAAAACCTGTCACAATAACTATGAGGCGACCTTCTATTGATTTCTAGTTAATTTTGATACGCTATCCATGTTAATCTTTGACTAATTGGAATAGTACAAATTAATTAATTAAATATAGTCATACCGATGTTACGTACCTAGTTGATGTTAGGATAGAAACAAACTCCAATCCTTCACTACCAGCAATTTTAGCAACAGCAAAATGTGGTGGCACAACAAGCAATTGACCAGCCTCTACTGTGGCATCCAGGACCCGCTTGCCATTGATTCCCACAACCTGAACCTTACCACTTCCTTTATAAACATAAAAAACCCGAACTGTACCATCCACAGTATACGTAGGAGAGTACATGGCTTTAGCTTCCAGTCTTGCATGGTTAAGGCTCAGCCCTACTTCTTCAAGGAGAGGAAACTCATCTGCTGTTAAGGTTTTAAACATTCCACCTCCTTTGACGTTAAGGTCAGCTGATGCATCATCTGTGTTATATACCAACTTGTGGTGACCACCACTAGGCTGAGGCATGCCTTTTGCTGCTGCCTCGTCTAGCTTGACGATCAACACCCCTTTTTGGCTATTGGCAAGTTTGTTGGCATCTTCCTGGTTGAGTTTGTAAGCTCTGGAAGTGAATTCTGATGAGAAACCTGACAAGATGCCAAGGCCTCCACTTAGAAGGAAATAGGTGAATTGACCAGGAACATAGGCCCCCGATGCCTCCCCTAAGAAGACCACTATAAGTTCTGAGTCTCCATTGTTGTACCACCATGAGACTGATCCAAGGGGTACCGGTATCACGTCTCCTTTTCTGAGCTTCAGCACCACCTCTTTTGATGAGTTAGGGAGCACCATCCCCACTATGCCTTCACTACCTGCATTAATTATATACACATAAGTTAATTTATTTAATACATTATGATCCATATTAAAAAGAGTGACTAAACATAAACATAAAGGCAGATTAATTAATCCCATAATTTGTTAACATTAATAATATTTACTATATGTATACCTTGAAGAGCATAACCAATTTTGGAGCAATCAGCGGAGTGGGGAAGAGCGAAGCCCTGAGGTTGAAGAACAAGCCTTCCTGCACCAACCTTTGCCTCGCCAAGCAATGGAAACTCAGTAGCAGACCAGCTGTGGTAGGAACCACCTTCTCCATTGAACACCTCTTGAGCAAACTTTGGTGACAGGTCAAAATCCATATTGGTTTTGAGTTTTTTGAGGCCTTCTTTTCTTTGAACTTCACGTAGCTAGCTATAGTTGATGTTTGTTTCTAAGCTGAAATTGGCTTATAACCCATGAGTACTAAGCTAGCATCTATATATAACAATTCAATAACATACTTTTTCTTTTCTTTTCTTTTTTTAAAAAAGTTTTTCCATGGAGACGGCCAGACGGGTCTGATGCTTGTATCTTCCACGTGTCAAGTATATGATAGGCAGGCATGTGCCTGTGTTAATTTTTCTATTGCAGTAAAAAAATGAGTGTTTTTTTTTTTGAGGAATAGACAAAATGAATGTTAATTAGTTGAATTAATAGTCCGGATATATTTACTTGTCAAACTTTGGATATGATGATCTGTAGGTGGATTTTTTTCGAATAGAAAATTTGCCGTTGGATTATATATCTCGTTAATACTTAAAATTAAATATAGAAAAAAATTATCCTCATCCGGATGAGTGGCGTGGGAGCTAGATTTGGTGATGTCATACCTCTAGAAAAAAAAAAGGTAGAATTAAAATTACGAAAATAACAAGTCATTATTTTTTTGGGTTCATACAAGTCATTATTGGTGATCATATCAAATTAATTCCTACTAAAAAATTAAATTCATGTCGTTTTGCGATCAAAATTCCACGATGGTGGTTAAATTATATCGTTTTTCAATCAGAGAGCGGTTGTCAACGCGCTCCTGCAATTTGCTTTGCAGAGATATCTTTAAATTAATTTAAAACCATAATTAATAGTCACATTCACACTTAACATGGCAGCCAAGAAAAGTAAACTGTTTATGAGCGAGTAATTACTAAAGGTAAATTTTTTATGTTCTTTATTTACATTTTCATCGTTAATTGGTTTAATTGTTAACAATACATAGCAAACTAATTTTTTGTTAACTGAAGAATAATTTTATAGTGTATGTTATAAGTTTTATATATCCAATGTGGGGTTAGTCCAACCGGTAAGTGACTTGCTTTTGCTTAAGCAAGATCTGAATTCAAATTCTTATGCATACAAAAAAAATTATTAAGTCGAGTCCAGATTAGTCAGGATTTTTGCTCCGGATGCGGAATAGGAAAAAAACAAAAGAAACCGTGAAAGTTAAACACGGTACCTACCGTACCCCAAATTATTAACTTTTTTTTTTGTTTTTTGGGTAAACTACTTTTAGTACTTTTTTTTTTGTTTTTTGGATAAAGTACTTTTAATCTGTCTTCTAATTCGGGGAAAGCAATTTCCTCTTCTCGGTGCAGTGTATCGCATCCACATTTCAGAGTGGTCCTTAATTAGTTAGAAGAGGTGAGACGCAATGTCGCCTATGTACGTAGTTAATTCGCGGACCAAAATAAATGTAACAGATATTTATAGATTATCTCAATTTTTATCCTGCATGTGAATTTCATTTTTCTGCTAAAAAAAATTGGAAGTGATCAGATTTTGACGTGACATAATTCTTTTGGCCTTTTACCTTTTTGTGAAAACAGAAATATATGTGATCAAATATTAAATTTATTAATTAATATATAAAAATCTATTAGGACATATTAACTCCATCTCTGATATCTACATATCAATAATTTTTTTTCAAATAACACCTACTTTACTTGGTTTCCCATTAGGTATCCGGAGCTTTGCCCCAACTAATCCAGTCGACCCGTGTCGTGTGCACCTGAGTATAGTGGGTGAGTCTTCCAAAACCACTCACTTTACTACTAGTGTGGTGGTAATACACATAGGAGGAATTGAGTAGTTTTGGATTTCTTGATGTCAAGAAAACCACTCTATAATTTGTTTTTCGAGAAAACCTGAAACACCCCGACTACTAATTACCCAATACACAGTATTTACCGAACAACAGTGCCGACACGTGGCACAAACTGTGTAATACAGTGGAAAACCGGCCCAATGGCCCAAAAATAATAACAGTCACCCGACCTCGGGTACATCAATATCAATAGCACAGCAGAAGCATTTATAACCTTATAACAACATATGCAAAACTCCAAATGCAAATTAATGGATCCGAGTCCTGCCCGAGGGGTGCGCCGCAGCTTGCCTCGTACGTTCCTGCACTACAAACAACTCATCCTACGGGATGAAACCCCGCAGGCGAGGGGTGAGTCCGAAGTGCTCACCGACGAAGGATAAACAGTGATATGCAGGCAACCGTAATACTGTAAGGAAAACGCAGGCAAGTAAGACAACAGTACATCTCAAACAAGACTGAGCCAAGACCAAAAGAATATTTAATATTATTAGCAAATTTTATCTTCCGGGCCCCGTCACTGGACAAGCTAGGGGTTAGACCTGGATATCAACATATTTCGGGTGCCAGACCAAAATCAAGAGAACCCAGGGATAGACATCCCAAAAATAATCACGGGATAGACATCCCAAAAATAATCACGGGATAGACATCCCAAATATATCAACGGGATAGACATCCCAAGCATAGACATGCTTCTACAAGAACCCAGGTCAAGGCCACCACCAAACAGTCTCTACCCATCGAGTCAGACCACTACTATCCAAGTGACATTACAGTTGTCGACATAACTTCCAATTATCCAATTCCCATTTCCAATTTCAACAACTTTTATCAATTATCCATGTCAATAGTCCAACAACAATCACAATAACTATAGAATCAATATCATAGTCCAACAATCACAACAGCAATAATCGCAGCAGACAAATAATCAACAGTGAACATCTCAGCAGTTCAATCAAACAACAAAGCACACAAGTATTACAGGCAACATAACAAAGGTTATCCATCCTCACCTGAGATATCTCTGAAACTGCTATCCGGTCAAACCTCGATACCCTATATGTTTATATAGGAACACAACAATCACTTATAATGCTCAACAAAAATAATCATGCATGATTCCGATTTAACAGTATTTAGACGGCTTATCTGTTCATTTTATTATCTCCACAATTATCTTTTTACCAAACAGTTCAACCAACTTGACGGGAGTTAATTAAATCCAACGGTTATATCAAGTATACTTTGATTAAGTCAAAAACCGAATCCGAGCGTCCAAGCCGATATCCCGGCCCTTAGGTCGCTTATGATAAGAAAATACATACACATAAATACGTTGCTTAAATCATATATAAGAAATCATATTACTAAGTATATAATATTCCATAAAGTACTTATACTCGATAAAGTAGTAATACGTATTTGTTTAGTAGCCAATGATTATATAATAGTGGTATCGTTAAATACGTCCAAATGGTATATGAATAATATACATATACCGATAATTTTAAATAGAATGTAAGGTAACATAAATTAGTGGTCGAAATATTATAACCTTTATTAAAATAATGTCTTAGATAAATAGTTAAAATAATATTACCACTTATTATGTTAACATAATATTTACGGTAGCTTAATGGAGCATAGTTTAGTCGTAAAATAAATTCTATACAGGTTATATACAAGTCTTATAGATACATAGTTAAATCCAAAAATAATATTGTTTTTAGTTTATAAATTAAATCATTAACTCTTAATCATACATATATAGCTAATAATATATATAGTCGAAATCCATATCAAATTCATAGCTAAATATTATTTGGCCAATGAAATATCATTAGTAGTATATATATAAGAATAGAATAGGATATGGGCCTATTATTATTTAGCCCAGAGGAACGGTAGTTAAACGTATTAGATTCGTATTAACGTAATTAGGAAATTAAGTTCAGGGGACCTTCACTTGCGTTTAGTCCATCCGAGAAAATAATAAAAACAATCTTGAACTAATTAAATAAAAGACTTATTCAAATTAAACGATATGGGCCTTTTATTATAATTAGCCCATTAAAATAAATAAATTCGGAAACTAAATTTTAATGGCCTTAAATAAAATTAAAATGGGAATTTAAATACTATGGGCCTTTTAAATAGCCCAATCGGAAAATAAAAGCATAAACTAAATAAATGCATAAATTTAAATAAAAACGTAAAAGCATAATATTATTCGTTTAATTAACCGTCGTTAAAGTCCGAGTCCGTTTAATCGTTCGGGTTCGTTAATGATGCACATGGGTGATCCAAGGCTCGGGTTTTACCCAAAGGCTCATTTCCGAGCTCGCCGGAAAATTCCCGAGGCTGCCAGAAAACTCGCCGGATTCCGGCAACTACTGTTCACGCAGGCAACTCCTCCTCTGTTACTATTCATTCCTAGCCAACCAACAACAACAACAGCAACACCGTCACCCAAACGTCTCATCCCACCCACGGAATCAGGACCACCTCAACCCGATTAGCAACAACCCCAACGGTGTCATCACTCCCACGCATCCTCCGACTCCCAAACCGCAATCCAAAAACAACCACCAGATTCGATTCAAGCAACACAAGCCACAACCAAACAATTGACCCCGTTAGTTCAAACTTAGGGGAAGGAAGAAAAAAAAACAATCAAAGGGAAGAGGGGCAAAGCTCGCCGTCGGGTCTTACCGACAACCACGCAGGAGCGGCGGCGGTTCGTGTTGGCCCGACAGGGAGAGGGGACGCTGGTCACGGCATCGGCATCGGCTGGAAAGGGGGAGAAGAGATCGGACATGGGAACGGTGGCGACTCCAGCTTGGTCCTCCGGTGGTGTCGAGCTTGGCACGGCTGAAGGCAGCACTATCTGACGGCGGCGGTGAGAGAGAGGTCAGCAACAACTCGTGAAGGCGCTGAAGGCGAAGAGAGAGGGCGGCGGCCCTCTGTGCACGATGGTCTCGAGCTCGTCTTGGGGGTGGTGGCAGCGAGCTGAGGCAGTGAGAGAGGAGGTCGGCGGTAAGTGGTGGCTCTTGGCGGCGACGAGCAGAAGAATGCCGGCGTCGTGGTCCTTGGTTGTCCCGCCCCGGCGACCACTACCAGAGGCGGCGCGTCACGAGCAGAGGCAGGTGGAAGAGGAGTAGAGGCGGCGAAGAGGAAAAAAGGAAGGGGAGGGAGTTGAGGCGGCGACGATGGCTTTTGGTTGTTGATTGGGTCGGTGACTGGCAGTAGGGAATAGGGGTGAGGAAGAGGGGTTGGTGACGGAGAAAGGAGAAGCAGATGGTGGTGGTCGAGCTGGTGTTGTGTTGACGGTTGGTGGGAATCGGGTGAAAAATGAAAGAAAAGGGGAAGGAGATGAGGAAAGTGGGGAAGGAGACGAGAATAAAAAGAAATTGAGGGGAACAAGAAATTGAGGGGAACAAGAATCAGAGAAAAGGAAGAGGAAAAAGAAAGCAGAGATTAGAAAGAAACAAGGGAATAAGGAAAAAAAAAGAAGTGGAGGAGAAGAGATAAATTAAAGAAAAAAAAGAAATGGAGATGGTGGAGGGGAATCGGGAGAGTGGAGGTGGTAATGGGAAGGAATGGGAATAAGAAAAATGAAGAAGAAAAGAAAGGAGAGGATACTGTCTGACAATTATTTTTGCCTTGTCAGCTCTCAAAACGACGTCGTTTAAGTGTCCACAAGCCACAGTCAACTCTTTGGTCAAAACGCAGCTCTCCTTGTGTTTTATGTTTTGGCTTCGCCAAAACTACGTCATTTCGAACGAAACTACACTAAACTATGTGTTCCATACTTAGACATAATTTTTTTGTAAGGGAAGAACAATATGGATTTATAGATAGTAAATTCGTTGAAAATTTCATAAATAAAAGCTTAGCCAAAAATCATCGAAGATTTTCTTTAAAAATTTAATTAGTAACCTATTGCAACAAAAATATAATAATAATAATATTACTATTATTGTCGCTTAGGAAAATAATAACATAAATGACAATAATTACAATAATAAAAATTTGAGAGTAGTAGAAGTATTAGTGAAAATAATGAAAATTAACTCGGATTGTAAAATTCTTGATTAACCGTGATCAAATTTTATTAACCACCGTAAAAGTTAAAACAGCTTGGTAAAAATCACGAAAATTTTACCCGGGTCGTTACAAAACCACTCTATAATTAGTGCTTTACTGTATATCCTTTTTTCATAAAAAAAAGGGGAAAAGTAAAAGAGTAATGCTGTGGATATGCATGTTGGGTTATGAGAAGAGAGACATTTTTTTTTTGAACAATCATAATCATAGAAGAGAGACATGCATGCATGCTGGGCTTGAGGTTTGAAGAGAGAATATGGTCCATAAAACAAGTTAAAATATAGCCTTTTGAATTAATGAGTTTGGGCTTTCTTTTCGATTGAAATGACAAAACCCAATACGTAGAGAATCAATACGAATATTAATTATTCATATATATCATTGTCTTGAACTGGGTGAGAATATAAGACTATAAATCAGCCCACAACAATAATAATATGCGAGAGGCCGGAAGACTGACTATAGTGGGGCAGTCATGAGCTCGCTAATTCCTGTCTATGATAGACCTGTAGCTCAATCATGAATGCCCAAAAAACATTTCAATTTTCCATTTTCCTTTTCAATTCCCATTTATGCTCATAGAGCTCGAGTGATTTATTATCATGAGGTTGCTAGCTAATTCCGGTCTCTTTAACAATTATGTGAAATCTTTTTAACTTATTTTCTTATAATTTTTGTTTCTTTGAGTAATTGCTCCATAATATAACTGCACCATCTTATTTCTTTTGGTACATATATAACTGCACCATCTTATTTTCTGGGTGCATACAAGCAAAAGACACACACATAAATTTGGATAAGGGAACAGAGTTGAGCAGACCCCCCCAACTATAGGGCATTTCTTACTTAAATAACTATTCATTTGCCAGGGATCAGAAGACTGCTCGTTTCAATATTGGACCTGAATAATGCTTCCAATTCTGGAGTCACCTTGAGAGAAACTTGAGAAACGATTGGAGATAAGGCACTCCACACTGATTTCTTTGTGGCAAGCTCTTCAAGGTCAGGTCTGCAGCAGCAGGTCAACATAAAAAAGAAGCTTAATTAATTAATGGTCAGAAGAAGATATATAAGACCTTCAATTGATCTCTAGTTATTTAATTTAATTAGACGATCGATATCCATGTTAATCTTTGACTAAATAAAGTACAAACTAATTAAATGTAGTCATGATGCGATATATATGTTACGTACCTAGTCGATGTTAGCATAGAGAAGAACTCCAATCCTTCACTGCCAGCAATTTTAGCAACAGTAAACTGTCTTGGCACAACAAGCAATTGACCAGCCTCTATGGTGGCATCCAGGACTTGCTTCCCATTGATTCCGACAACCTGAACCTTACCACTTCCCTTATAAACATAAAAAGCCCGAACTGTACTATCCCCAGTGTACGTAGGGGAGAACATGGCTTTAGCTTCCAGCCTTCCATGGTTAAGGCTCAGCCCTACTTCTTCAAGTAAAGGTATCTTATCTCCTGTTAATGTTTTAAGTGTTCCACCTCCCCTGACGTTAAGATCATCAGGTGAACATGCATCGTTTATGTTGTATACCAACCTGTGGGGAGTCTTATGGTCAGGCTTAGGCATGGCCTTTGCTGTTGCTTCGTCTAGCGGGACTATCAGGGTCCCCTTTTGGCTATTGGCAAGTTTGTTTGCGTCTTCTTGGCTGAGTTTGTAAGCTCTGGAAGTGAATTCTGCGGAGAATCCAGGCAAGATGCCTTGGAGTCCAGTTAAAAGGAAGTAACTGATTTGACCAGGAGCATAGGACTTGGATGTCTCCCCTACGAATAGCATAATAAGATCTGAGTCTCCATTGTTGTACCACCATGAGACTGTTCCAAAGGGTACTAGTACCACATCTCCTTTCCTGAGGTTAAATACTGCCTCTTTTGGTGAGTTAGGGAGCACCAATCCCACTCTTCCTTCAGTACCTGCAATATATATATATATATATGGGTTATAGTTACTTTAATACATGATCCAATATGTATATAATGAAAAGATCAGTGACTAAACATGAACAATATTAATAGTACCTTGAAGAACATAACCAATTTTGGTGTTACCAGCGTTGTGGGGAAGGATGAAACACTGAGGTTTAAGAACAAGCATTCCTGCACCAACATTTGCCTCGCCAAGCAATGGAAATGCAGTGGTGGACCAGGTGTGGTAGGTGCCGCCTTCTCCACTGAACGCCTCTTCGTCAGCAAACCTTGGTGAAAGATCAAAATCCATGACTGAGTTGAGTTGAAAGGCTCTTTTTCTTTGAAATTCAAAGTAGCTAGCTTGCTGATGTCTAGCTTTCTAAGTTGAAATTGGTTGATACATGAGCCTTGAGTACTATTTAGACAGCATCTATATATAACAAATCATCATAACATTACATTTTTTTTTTTCCTCTGTGTTCCCACGGAGACGGTTATGATGATTGTTTTGTTTTGTTCCACTTGACAATTGTGTATGATAATGATAGGCATGTGGCAGTGTTAAATTTTTCTATTACATTCGTACATGTCACTGTTGAGAAAAAAAAAAATCAAAGTTCATTAATTGGTACTCTAAACAGTCTAAGATAAACACGGCATAACTCGATGTCGTATCGTATAGCATCGTCTCAAATTATTAAAATTTGTCATTTCTGCATGTGGACGAAAATTTTCTTTGGTACGTAAAAAGCATGTGGACGAGATTAAATATGACAGATATATGTCAATTCTGATCCTGCATGTTCATTTCATGCAATGAACGATCGAATTGAAGTGATCAGATTTTGACGTGACATAACTATTTTGGCCATTTCCCTTATTGAGGAAATTAATTGAAAGGGACATACCAACCCAAAGTAAACAGAAAGGACCATATCCACCCATTAGCTCAGTGGCTCCACCAACAAACCTATGGATCCAAGAGTTGTCACTGTAAGAAAATCACTTCAGTACTAGATCTTGGATCAATATATAAGATGAATTATTTTTCTCTTTTATAAGATTTTCTCTCTATTTTTTTTTCCAGCTTATTTTTTCATGCTAATTCTCTTGTTCTTTTTAATGGTTGCCAAACGTGGCATTGAATTTTGATCAATCTCATGGTTGGTGGTGTAGGTGGTGTGCATAGGTTAGCTGTTGTTTGCATGTGCAGTGGTTAGACCATTTTGCAAGTGACGGTATCCTTAATTACAACTTCGTATTATCCCAAAAGTTTTGACATTTGATGAAATTAGATTGGTTCTAAAAAGGACGTCGCAATGTGGTTGGCAATCCATGCATGGGTGTGGATTGGTTGTGCTCCAGCCAAGGTAGAGAGGAATAATATTATCTCAAGGGATAATGCATTATGTCCTTTTTGTGGAGATGTCATTGAGTATAGAGATCATCTTTTCGGCCATTGTAATTAGTTGGTTTGGAATCTTTGGAGCAAATAGAACTGATCAGTCTGTTTTTTTTTTGGGGGGGGGGGGAGGGTGGTAAATACAGAACTCAATCTTATTGTCAACACGCAAAACACACTCGACAAAAGGAAAGATATGCAAAACAGAAACACAAATTTGTAAAAGGCAACGTACGGACCCGAATTGAACTAATAGCATTTCTTAGATAACTATTTATTAGCCCGGAATCAGAAGACTGGTCGTTTCAATAGTGGACCTGAATAATGCTTCAAACTCTGGAGTCACGTCGAGAGAAACTTGCGAAACTATTGGAGATAAAGCACTCCACACTGACTTCTTTGTGGCGAGCTCTTCAACGACAGGCCTGCAGCAGGTATCAGAAGAATGATTATATCAAAAAAAAAAAAAGGTATCAGAAGAATGAAACGTAGTGCTAAGAAAAGGAGAAGATATAAATTATAGAGATATTAATTAAGAAACAACTACACTTAATTGAAAAAAAAAAAAAAACAACAACGAGGTCACCTTTAATTGATCTCTAGTTAATTTAGACGATCGATATCCATCTTAATCTTTGACTAAATAAAATACAAATTAATCAAATATAATATATATAGTGCGATATGATTACTAATTACCTAGTTGATGTTAAGATAGAAACAAACTCCATTCCTTCACTTCCAGCAATTATAGCAACAGAAAAATGTGGGAGCACGACAAGCAATGGGATAACCACACCGCGAGTCCTATATCTTTTTCCAAAATCTTATTTGAGTCCTAAAAACAAAAAACAACTCATTCGAGTCCTAAAACGTTTGAAAAGTGCACTAAACGAGTTTTCGGGGACTCGTTTAGTGCACTTTTCAAACGTTTTAGGACTCGAATGAGTCGTTTTTTTTTTTTAGGACTCAAATGAGATTTTGGGAAAAGATATAGGACTCGCGGTGTGGTTATCCCGACAAGCAATTGACCAGCCTTTACTGTGGCATCCAGGACTCGCTTGCCATTGATTCCCACAACCTGAACCTTACCACTTCCTTCATAAACATAAAAAACCCGAACTGTACCATCCACAGTATGTGTAGGGGATGTACATTGCTTTAGCTTCCAGCTTTGCATGGTTAACACTCAGCCTTACTTCTTCAAGGAAAGGAAACTTATCTGCTGTCAATGTTTTAAACGTTCCACCTCCTTTGACGTTAACATCATCAGGTGAACATGCATTGTCTAAGTTATACACCAACTTGTGGTGACAACTAGGCTGTGGCATGGCTTTTGCTGCTGCTTCCTCTAGCTTGACGATCATCAACCCTTTTTGGCTTTTGGAAAGTTTGTTTGCATCTTCTTGGTTGAGTTTGTAAGCTCTGGAAGTGAATTCTGATGAGAATCCTGACAGGATGCCTAGGCCTCCTGTTAAAATGAAGTAGGTGAATTGACCAGGAACATAGGCCTCGGATGTCTCCCCTAAGAAGACAACAGTAAGTTCTGAGTCTCCATTGTTGTACCACCATGAGAGTGATCCGAGGGGTACTGGTATCACGTCTCCTTTTGGCTGTTGGCAAGTTTGTTTGCGTCTTCTTGGCTGAGTTTGTAAGCTCTGGAAGTGAATTCTGTGGAGAATCCAGGCAAGATGGCTTGGAGTCCACTTAAAAGGAAGTAGCTGATTTGACCAGGAGAATAGGACTTGGATGTCTCCCCTACGAATAGCATAATAAGATCTGAGTCTCCATTGTTGTACCACCATGAGACTATTCCAAAGGGTACTAGTACCACATCTCCTTTCCTGAGGTTAAATACCGCCTCTTTTGGTGAGTTAGGGAGCACCAATCCCACTCTTCCTTCTGTACCTGCAATATACAGATAATAAAAAGATCAGTTACTGTTTGATCTCGTTATAATATATATTTAAGTTGTGGGCTGAATTTTGTATATGTGTGTACGTACCTTGAAGAACATAGCCAATTTTGGTGTTACCGGCGTTGTGGGGAATGATGAAGCACTGAGGTTTAAGAACAAGCATTCCTGCACCAACATTTGTCTCGCGAAGCAATGGAAATGCAGTGGTAGACCTGGTGTGGATGGTACCCCCTTCTCCACTGAACGCCTCTTCATCAGCAAACCTCGGTGAAAGATCAAAGTCCATGGTTGAGTTGAGTTGAAGACTTAATTCTTTTTCTTTGAACTCTTCAAGTAGCTGTGGTCTGGTTTTTTTAACTTGAAATTGGCTGATATATGGCCCTTGACTCTTGAGGCTTGAGTACTATTAAGATAGAAAGAAATCATATTGAGGAAAATCAAAGTTCATTAATTGGCTGGCTAAACAGTCAAAGATAATCCGGCATAAGTCGATGTCGTGTTGAATCGTCACAAACTACTAAAATTTGTCATCTGTGCATGTGGACGAGATTAAATTTGACAGATATATGTCACCTCTGTAGAAAATCACTATAGTACTAGATCTTGGATAAATATATACGATGAATTACAAGTGTCCGTATCCTCCTAAACGCCGGTTGTTTTTTACTTAGCTTGTACTCTGATTGTCCGACCTTTTCCTTTGCTTTACTTACTTTGGTGTAATTCTCGTCTTGGGCTGTTTCTGTATATCCTACAACTCTGTACATTTTTCACTTCTTAATAAAGCTCAATCGTTTATATCAAAAAGAAAAAAAAGTGTTGGTATCCTTAATTACAACTTCGTTTTTGTTTTTTTTTTTTATGCTCCTATCCCAAAAGTTTGGGCATTTGATGAGATTAGATTGGTTCCAACCACTTGGTCGGGTTGGCATCAAGTCCTCCGGCCACGGAGGCCACCCGGGTTCGAATCCGGGTATGGGTGTTTAGAATTAATTTGGGTTAGGATGGGATAAGGATAGTTTAGGTAGTTTAGGTGCCTCCGGCTTATCCTTCATCCTATAGTAATTCTTAACAGTTTTGTGTTCTTTAAATGAGGATATATAGATTCTTAAAATTTCACCTATTAAGTACAATTTCTAATTGACGTATAAATTTCTTAATGAATGATTTGTCAATTACGTATCCTTTGACAATCGAATAAAGCTCCAACTGAAACAAAGAAAGATTTCATTAGTTGGGAACGTTGAATGATAACATTTTATCATCTCATAATTAGCACAATTACGTACCCTGGTCATGGTTTCAAACATGGCAGGTTCATTGTTTTATGTACATGATGCCCTGTTCATATCATTGGTGGATGGGGACATTCCGTAGTTGCTTTTCTTTAAAATTGAAAAAACTAAAATAAAATTTAAGCAGTAATTAAACACAGATTTGGCATGATCAGAAGAATAGAAACAGTACTATCCCTTGAGCTTCCGTCACCAAATTTGAGCTCAAGAGTTAATCATGCAGTTATCAAGACACTTCATTGTTAAATTTCATCATTACTTTCATAAATTTCATCATTACTAATTTGTTCACTTTCAATGCGGATATGGGCAACTTACTTGGCCAAAATCAGTCAGATTATCAAGCTTTATTGGAGTTCAGGTCTGAGATCATGGATGACCCTGAAAGCACCATGAGGATTCCATCCATTTTTATGAGTAGCAAGGTATCACATGTGGCCAGTACCATGGTTGTATTTAACAGGAAATTAGATAAAGAGTTAACTCATTCATTCCACATGAATACAACCATGGTACTGGCATCGTGACATTCTGTAGCTCTGTAACTCATTCATTCCACATGTTCTGCTTTTCTACGCTAGCTAGAGTGCTCTTGAGTTTGTGGTGGGAGACATGCCTAGTCTTTTTACCTAGCTTTAATTAACTGGTTTAATTGGATTGGAGGGACTTCTCATGCTTTGAATAAAGTTACTATGATTTTCTTGCTAGCTAGCCTAAGTTAATTAGGTGCCTAGCTAGGTGTAGGTAAGAAATTCCTTTCAAGACATTGAGTGACATGTGTGCGGGCTTCCTTTTTTGAAAAAAAAGATGCCTACTCTCCTAAATAATTTCCTTAACTCAGAAAATGCTTTATCACTTGTTTTAAAGAGAACTTGTGTGACAACAGGACGAGAGAAGGAGAGGGATTAGTAGTATTTAGTACTCGCAGGAGGTATCCCTCTTATATTAACAGGAAATGCCCAAGTTCATGAAGGGACTATAATTTTTTAGTCTTTGATGAATATATCTTCTTCCTTGGGTGAATATCACCATTTTTTAACTGTTTCTAATTGACATGCAAATTAAAAGAATTTACGG
>JAKUCV010007742.1:25947-63981 GCA_028386065.3 Turnera subulata | reverse complement strand
TTGTACACTTTTTATTTACTTTTCACACGATATTCCCTCTCATTTCGTAATTGAATCCGTGTTTGTAATAGAGTAAGAATATATCTTCTTTTTGCTTCCAAATTTTAAACAATAAATGTTTATAAGATACTTACCATGCCACGTCTCAAGTACGTGACATACAAAAAATTATTTTTTATTTATTTCTCTATCATATTTTAAATTAATTTTAAATATCATTAAAGATTTTAGATCTAATTTTATAACATTATCCGTTGATAAATAAAGTGCATAATCTCATTTCATTACCATCGGTGGAGTATGTGTTAGTTACTCTCTAGATTTGTCTTCTGTGTAGAAACTACATGCATCAAGTACATAATACAATCGTTTGAGTCTTAGTTGTTAACTACTGTCATAATTAAATTATTATTATTTTAATTACCATCTATATTTATTTAATTTTCTTATTGCTCAGTATAATGTATGAAACTTGCCAATCTTGAGATTAAGAAATTAAAGTTCTTTATATGAGAGATGCTTGAAATTTATGCAATTAGGAGCTTAAAAAGTTAAATTGAAAAAATATGAGGGAAATTATCATCTTAAATATGTGCTAATATAGATATGAATGAAAATACAATTATTTTTTGTGAGTTGATATACACGCCCTATTATATTTGATGAGTTTTTTCACTTTATAATGTTACATAAACATATCAGGTCTTCAATAAACTAAAAGAAATTTAACGGAAATACATGATTAGTGGAATAGTTATATGTTTCCTAATAAAACACGCCGTCTCAACAAAAAAAAAAATGCCATGCCGTTTCGCATTTTTTTGTCAGGAGGACGCCGACTCGATGTAACCAAATCTTTGCATTCAAAAGTTGAAAAGCAAACTTAAATAAGGATAACTTGGTCATTTTGTGAGAAAAAGGAAAAAGGTGGAGTGTGGTTATAAAGAAGTGGAGTGCAAATATCGCCTCCCTCACAATATAAGTCGTTTTAGAGTTTCAATAAACATTAAATTAAATTTTTCCAAATTTACCCTTAACCAAAACAACTTGTACTCCTGGAGTATTTTAATCTTAGTATAGTGTAAAGGGTAGGTTAGTAAAATGCATAGTAAAAATTAATGAGATTTAGTCTATTTAATGCTTTTCTTAATGGGTGTGCAAAAACCTTAAACCACCTATATTGAGGGACATAGGGAGTATTATTCAAGCTCGACTTGTCTCCTCCGTTGGGCGCATCCTTCCAAACTTCCAAGTTCAAGGTTACCAAATTTATAACCCATATATGGGATCCTGTGGTTGGTTGTAGTACTTATACAATGTACATGATCATGTTAATTAAATGTTCTTTGACGGCTGTGACTCTCAAGTGAGGGTATTAAAGTGCTCAACCAACCACTATACACCAGTCTGGACGGCTGTGTCCCCGGAGTTGATTGTGAACGGGCCTATGCCACCTTTGCTCCACCTAAATAATATGTATATTTAACATATATAATTAATTGCACCATCTTATTGCCAACATGCAAAAACAGAACTGATTAGTCTGTTTTTTTAGGTGAATACAAATTAACTCAATCTTATTGTCAACATGCAAAACACTCGACTCTAAAAAAAAAAAAAAAGATATGCAAAACAGAAACACAAATTTGTAAAAGGAAACGGACCCGAATTGAACTAATAGCATTTCATAGATAACTATTTATTTGCCAGGGATCAGAAGACTGGTCGTTTCAATTTTGGACCTGAATAATGCTTCAAATTCTGAAGTCACGTCGAGGGAAACTTGCGAAACTATTGGAGATAAAGCACTCCACACTGATTTCTTTGTGGCCAGCTCTTCAACGACAGGCCTACAGCAGGTATCAGAAGAATGAAACTTAATGCTAAGAAAATGATAAGAGATAAATTATAGAGATATTAAGAAACAACTGCACTTAATTGCAAATATAAAATTAAGAAATTCTCAGTAGATATATACTAAGAAAGAAAGTGCATCACATAATTATATCAAAGTACTTACTCCAGGTTTTAATTACTAACATAAACATTTGCACATTTAATTTATATTGCTTTATTAATAAAATATGTTGATTTATAAAAAAAAAAAACAACAAGGTGACCTTTAATTGATCTCTAGTACGATCGATATCCATGTTAATTACGTACCTAGTTGATGTTAGGATAGAAACAGACTCCATTCCTTCACTGCCAGCAATTATAGCAACAGCAAAATTTTGTGGCACAACAAGCGATTGACCAGCCTCTACTGTGGCATCCAGGACCCGCTTGCCATTGATTCCCACAACCTGAACCTTACCACTCCCTTCGTAAACATAAAAAACCCGTACTGTACCATCCACGGTATGTGTAGGGGAGTACATTGCTTTAGCTTCCAGGTTTGCAAGGTTAACGCTCAGCCCTACTTCTTCAAGGAAACGAAACTTATCTGCTGTACATGTTTTAAACGTTCCACCTCCTTTGACGTTAACATCATCAGCTGATGATGCATCATCTGTGTTATATACCAACTTGTGGTGATCACAACGAGGCTGAGGCATGGCTTTTGCTGCTGCTTCCTCTAGCTTGACGATCATCAACCCTTTTTGGCTGTTGGCAAGTTTGTTTGCATCTTCTTGGTTGAGTTTGTAAGCTCTGGAAGTGAATTCTGATGAGAATCCTGACAGGATGCCTAGGCCTCCAGTTAAAATGAAGTAGGTGAATTGACCAGGAACATAGGCCTCGGATGTCTCCCCTAAGAAGACAACAGTAAGTTCTGAGTCTCCATTGTTGTACCACCATGAGAGTGATCCGAGGGGTACTGGTATCACGTCTCCTTTCCTGAGCTTCAATACCACCTCTTTTGATGAGTTAGGGAGCACCATTCCCACTATTCCTTCAGTACCTATAATATATATAGGTTAATTAATTTAATACGTGATCCATACTAAAAAGAGTGACTAAGCATAAACCTTATAATGACAGATTAATTAATCCCATTAATTTGTTAACATTAATAATATTTACTATTTTTTTTTCTCATGGGTGCATGATACTGTAACGTAGTTAGACGTAGAATGATATAAGTGTTGTTTTGTTTCACAATTAGCGTGTATGTAATTCTTTGGTCATGCATGACAGCAATAAAACACTCGATTAGCATCCAAAAAAATTATACTATTTAGTGTTTAGTCTCTTTATACTTAAGTTGTTGACAGAATTTGTATCATGATATAAGTGTTGTTTTACAATTAGCAATAAAACACTCGATTAGCATCCAAGAAAATAATATTTACTGTTTAATCTCTTTATACTTAAGTTGTTGACAGCATTTAATTTGTATCATTACCTTGAAGAACATGACCAATTTTGAGGCAATCCGGGTAGTGAGGAAGAGCAAAACCCTGGGGTTGAAGAACAAGCCTTCCTGCACCAACCTTTTCCTCGCCAAGCAATGGAAATTCAGTAGCAGTCCAGCTGTGGTAGGAACCACCTTCCCCATGGAACAACTCTTGAGCAAACTTTGGAGATAGGTCAAAATCCATGGCTGAGTTTTGAGGCCTTCTTTTTGTTTGAACTTCACGTAGCTAGTTGGGTCTTGTTTTAAGCTGAAATTAGCTAGCTTATGATAACCCTCAAGTAAGATAACATCTATATATATAAACAATTCAACATAAGTATATAGCATACTTTCTTTTTTGTTTTCTTTTTGGCCTTTCCATGGAGACGGGTACTGTGATGATGTCATGATTGCTTGTTTGTTCCACGTGTCAAGTATATGAAAGTTAATGATGTCTATTTCCTGTAAAAAACAAAAATAAAATAAATGTTAATTAGTTGGCCTATCGTTGGTCAGAATTAATAGACCGATCCACTATATTTTTCAATCTACCTTGGCTATTTGGAGAACATTTTTTTTGTGAAATTTGAAGTAATTAATTACTGCGAGGTTAATCTATATAATATATGACTCTTAATCCGTATTTGGATTTCATCAGGTCGACGTCATGGTGATCTGTCGGTGGATTTTATTTTTTTTTTCTGAAAGAAAATATGCCGTTGGATTATGTGCATGGCTAATATATACTTACTTAAATATACCATATATAAAAAAAAAAGAATTACCACATCAGGATGGGTGGGAGATTTGGTGTTGTCATGCATATCAATAGAAAAAATTCAAAGTAAAATACACTTTGATGCGCCACATTGCTTGGTTTACTTATGATCTTTGGAAGAAACTAAAAAAATTACGAAAAAAAAAAGTGTCAGGGTGATCATATCATATTCCTACTTAAAATTAAACTATGTCGTTTTCCAATCAGATAGCGATAGTGAACTCGCGTCCTTCTTTGCTGTGATATCTTAAAATTTAGAGCGTAATAGTCACATTCATTTGTACAATTATGGCATTAATTGGCAGCTGTACCATTTATGAGCGAGTAATTACGTTAACTGGTTTAATTGTTAACTAGATATATGCACATGCTACTCGAGCAAAATAATCTTTTTTTCCTACGTATCTACAAATCTTAAAAATCAAGATGTACCAAAAAAAAGTCTTATAAGCATTTATAAACCGTCAAAAGTTAAACACGGCACAACTCCATGACAAAGATATCTCAATTCTGATCCTTAATTATCACGTGGATTTTGTTTTTGTGCTAAAAAAAATGAATTTGTGAGTACTTTGGAACACAGTGAGCAATACATTCGTACAAGTATCCCGTTTTTGAAGTTAGATGTTTACGCAGACCTTCTTATCAAGAATTTTAATGATGGCCCTTTTATGATTTTTAGTCATCCCTAAGCAACAAATGTATTAGAGGATAAAATTAATATTAGAATAATAATAATAATATATTTAGCACTTAAAAATTTAGAAGAGTTTGTACCACTGACTTAACCATGATCCTAAATCATGTAAATTATTTGCTTCTCCTCAGATGGAGGCCCCGGTATCTATGGAGACAACTCTATCTTCACCAACAGCACTCTCCTCAATCCGCACCCACACAAGGAAAAGATTGGTGAAGTGACCAGACCTTACCAGAGAAGACACAAAATGTCAAAGCTGGTTGAACACCAGATAAGAAGACGGCCCTAACGTCACCAGGGTCGAGCCTTCCTCCTTGCGGAAGAGTTCCTCCAGCGACGCTATCTGAATCCAGCGGAAGAAATCCAGGGCAGTCTCCTTAGGAAACATCTTCTTCAACCGTTGTGAGGATTGGGCTGCTTACTCCTTGGAGTTCGGTGGGTAGAATCGAAACCCGAAAGGTTTCTAGGTTTTCTTCTCTTTCTTTTATTTATGGGTTTTCTTCTCTCTTTGATTGGAAATGCAGGGAGTGAGGGAGGATTTGACTGTTGCAGACTTGCAGCTTATATTATTTATATAATGGACTGGGCTATCACCTTTTTGGGCCGGGTAATAAGGGGGACGGGCCGCCGGTAATCCGCGATGGTACGCAAGCGTTTGTGCAAAAATTTAAACGATCCTCATAGAAGATAAAATTAAAGTCTAGAACTATTTCGACACTTAACTTTGACAAGACAACCTATTAATTTTGAGTATTAATTTTAGGCTTGTACTGATTGCCGGAAAAAAAAAATATGGTACATTACAAAATTTCATGCTACAGTTAATTTTTTGCTACAAAACAATTGCCCACATCAATATGCTTGGCCCTGAAAAATCCGGATGTAACCCTTTCTTCTGGCTGATTCTACTAGTGGTAGACAACTGGCTCTGCATTGAGTTTTGATAAATTTCATATGGTTGGTGGTGGTGTGCATAAGTTAGCTGTTTGCATGTGCACTGGTTGAATTTGCAAAATGTTAATGCTTCTTTTCTGATAAATGATTAATTTGTCAATTACTTAACATTTGAGAATTCGAATAATGCTCCAACTGAAATAAACAAATAAAGAGTTATTGATTGAAAACGTTTTTTTTATGCTAATTGATTGATTGAAAACGTTGAATAGAAACATTGTATTTGGAGTATATCATAAGCACACCTCCACAGGTCAAGGTTTCAAAGCATGGGGCAGGTTCATTGTTTCATGTACACGATGCGTCCCCTTTCCTGTTAATTAAGTACAACCATGGTGGCATTGCGACATTTATAGCTTTTTAACTCATTCATTCAACATTGTTCTGTTTTTCTACGCAAGAGTACTGTTCTTGAGTTTGTGATGGGAGACATGCCTCAAGCCTAGTCTTTTACCTAGCTTTAAGTGGCTTAATTGGATTGGAGGGCCTTCTCATGCTTTAAATAGAGTTATGATTTTCTTACTAGCCTAAGGTGCCTACTTAGGTAAGAAATTGCTTTCAAGGCATTGAGTGACTGCTTCATTTTTTTGAAAAAGATGCTACTCTCCTAAATAATTTCCTTAACTCAGACAATGCTCCATCGGTTGCTTTTAAGAGACCTTGTGTGACAAAGCATCCGAGGTTGGTTGGGTTTAAGATCAACTGTACAGGTTGTTAGCTCCTCTCTTCCACTTATCCTCTTTTGCCCTACTCGACTAGAGATTACTACTACTTTCAAAAGACAGTCATAATCCGTCAATAGTATAGATACAATAGAACTCCCATTTCTTTGATTCGATATTTAGACCCTTATCCTCTGAGTCCATGTTAGGTTAGATCGAACTTAGACTTTGCTTTTACTCTTGTCTCCACGTCCAAAAGACGAGAATGTCATTAATAAGCTAACATATGCTTGAGATCTTGCTTTCATTCATGAAGGGACTTTAATTTTTTTAGTCTTTGATGAATATATCTTCTTCCTTTGGTGAATATCACCATTTTAAGTGTTCTAACTGATGTGCAAATTAAAAGAATTTACGGAAAATGTGTGGATTGTTAAAAAGGGATAGAGATAGAGTGAAAAATGCAAGATATGATGCTGTAGGCATGCATGCTGGGCTTTGAAAAGAGACATGCATGCCTTCTGGGCTTTGAAGAGAGAATGGTCCATAAGAAAAGTTATATTTATATATAGCAGTACTTCCGAATTGTCCAGGGCCCAAAAGGTATTCCTAACCCCAGTTTAGCCAGCCTTGTCTCCATTTGGGCATCCTTCGACGGCTGTGACTCAAGTGCTCAACCAACCACTGTAGTCTATACCATGAATTGATGATATTTAGGTTTCTCGAGGAGACTACTACCATGGTGGCATTGTCAAGAATCTGTGGTTGCGCATAGTCGAGATTTAAGAACTCAAGCAACATAGCAGTACTTAACACTGAGGGAGATTTCCATGAGATAAAAAATAAAAATGGAAACACTTCCCCTAGAACTTCCACCACCAAGAATTAAACAAGCAATTTTCTCCTAACACTTCATTTTTACAATCCTCATTACGTTGTTCAATTTCACTTGCCATATCATATCCTGCACCAGTACTACTCTTGGCCAAAATCAGTCTGATTATCAAGGTCTGCTAGAGTTCAGGTCTAAGATCATGTATAACCCCCAAAGCGTACGTCATGAGGTCATGGATTGATTCCATCCATTTCTGCGAGTGGCAAGGTGTCACATGTGGCAAGAAACATAGAAGAGTGACCGTCCTAGATATTTCATCACAAGGCTTGGTGGGTTCTTTGTCTCCGATCACCTTGGAAACATGAGCTTCCTCGGGGGAATTAGACTTCAAAACAACTCTCCACAGGGTGAAATCCCACCATGAAATTGCCCATCTCTTCAGGCTACAAGTTTACAGTTAGGTACCGATTCCTTTGATGGCCAAATACCATCTCAATTGTCCAACTGCTTAAACGTACATCCTCATGCACATATCTTTCTGTTGTCATTCAACAAGCTAGCAAGAAAGATTCCAGGTGAGCTTGTTGCCTTGTCCAAGTTCAAACAATTTTATATGTCAATCAATTTGGGAACCTTAGTTCATTACAAGTTCTTTTTGCATCTGGTCAAAACGTCTTTGGTGGAACTATATATACGTGACTCTCTAGCTAGGACAACTAACGTAATCTGGATATATATATAGTATTTATGTATGACAATTTTATACCTTAATATAGCATTCTCAAAAAAATATGTATATATACATATATATAACGCACCTTCTTATTGCCAACATGCAAAACAGAACTGATCAGTCTGTTTTTTATTTTTTTGGGTGAATACAGAACTCAATATCTTACTGTCAACACGCAAAACACTCGACAAAAAAGAAAAGACATGCAAAACAGAAACACAAATTTGTATAAGGCAACGGACCCGAATTGAACTAATAGCATTTCTTAGATAACTATTTATTTGCCCGGGATCAGAAGACTGGTCGTTTCATTAGTGGACCTGAATAATGCTTCAAATTCTGGAGTCACATCGAGAGAAACTTGCGAAACTATTGGAGATAAAGCACTCCACACTGATTTCTTTGTGGCCAGCTCTTCAACGACAGGCCTGCAGCAGGTATCAAAGCAATGAAACTTAATTCTAAGGAAAGGATAATAGAGATAAATTATAGAGATATTAAGAAAACAACTGCACTTGATTGAAAAAAAAACAACAGCAACGAGGTGGCCTTTATTGATCTCTAGTTAATTTAGACGATCGATATTCATGTTAATCTTTGACTAAATAAAATACAAATTAATCAAATACAATATAGTGCGATATAATTACGTACCTAGTTGATGTTAAGATAGAAACAAACTCCATTCCTTCACTGCCAGCAATTTTAGCGACAGTAAACTGTCTTGGCACAACAAGCAATTGACCAGCCTCTACTGTGGCATCCAGGACCCGCTTGCCATTGATTCCCACAATCTGAACCTTACCACTTCCTTTATAAACATAAAAAACCCGAATTGTAGCATCCGCAGTATACGTAGGGGAGTACATGGCTTTAGCTTCCAGCTTTGCATGGTTCATACTCAGCCCTACTTCTTCAAGGAAACGAAACTTATCTGCCGTTAATGTTTTAAACGTTCCACCTCCTTTGAAGTTAAGATCATCAGCTGATGATGCGTCATCTATGTTATATACCAACTTTTGGTGATGACAACTAGGCTGAGGCATGGCTTTTGCTGCTGCTTCGTCTAGCTTGACGATCAACACCCCTTTTTGGCTATTGGCAAGTTTGTTGGCATCTTCCTGGTTGAGTTTGTAAGCTCTGGAAGTGAATTCTGATGAGAAACCTGACAAGATGCCAAGGCCTCCACTTAGAAGGAAATAGGTGAATTGACCAGGAACATAGGCCCCCGATGTCTCCCCTAAGAAGACCACTATAAGTTCTGAGTCTCCATTGTTGTACCACCATGAGACTGATCCAAGGGGTACCGGTATCACGTCTCCTTTTCTGAGCTTCAGCACCACCTCTTTTGATGAGTTAGGGAGCACCATCCCCACTATGCCTTCAGTACCTGCAGCACATATATATATAAATATATATATATATATATATATAGGTTAATTAATTTAATACATGATATTGATCCATATTAAAAAGAGCGACTATATGAACTATATAAACAATAATAATCCCATCAGTTTGTAGTTAGACGTAGCATGATATAATTAGTGTTATGTCACAGTTAGAGTGTGTAATTCTTTGGTCATGACATGACAGCAATAAAGCACTCGATTAGCATCCAATAAATATATTTACCGTACTTAATTAGTCTCTTTATACGTACTTAAGTTGTTGACTGAATTTGTATCTATACCTTGAAGAACATAACCCATTTTGGAGCAATCAGCGAAGTGGGGGAGAGCGAAACCCTGGGGTTGAAGAACAAGCCTTCCTGCACCAACCTTTGCCTCGCCAAGCAATGGAAAGTCAGTAGCAGACCAGCTTTGGTAGGAACCACCTTCTCCATTGAACAGCTCTTGATCAGCAAACTTTGGAGATAGGTCAAAATCCATGGTTTGATAAGTTTTGAGGCCTTCCTTTTGTTTGAACTTCACGTAGCTAGTTGAGGTTTGTTTCTAGGCTGATATTAGCTTATGACAACCCGCCAGTAAGATAACATCTACATTTATAACGATTCCATATAAGTATATAACATACTTTCTTTTTTTTTTTGGCATAATACCATATGTTTTGGTCAATTTGATACATATTTGTTATTGGGCCAATCTATCATATACCCAGTTTTGAAAATTAATGTATTAAATTGATCCAAATTTGAAATTTAATACAATAAATTGATCCTCAATTTTAAAAATTAATGTATTAAATTGATCCAAGTTTATGTATGAAATCGACTAAAACATACAAATTGGTGTGTAAAATTGGGTTTATGACTTTTTTTTCTTTTCTTTTTTGGTGTTTCCAAGGAGACGGGTACGATGTTTGTTTGTTCCAGGTGTCAGGTATATGATAGGCATGTGGGACGGGTACGTGTGTGTTATTTTTTCTATTGCATTCGGACAAGTTATAGACTTATAGTTCTGAGGAAATGAAAGTTAATGATGTCTATTTCTTGGGAAAGAAAAAAGAAGAAAATAAATTGTTACTCTTGATGGGTGGGGAGATTTGATTATGTTTTATATATATCAATAAAAGGTGAAAAGCAATTTTTTATCATTGAACTTATCCTTGCCATAAATTTTGGTCATTGCACCACATTTCAATAGTTTTTGGTCATTGTGTTCAACAAAAATCATGAATTTTGAAAGTTGAGTGCCATGTATCTAGTGACATATCACGAGGTGGAATCCATAGAAAGTGGGTGTACCCACTTCGAACTGGATTGATTAGAAAGTGAATCCGTTTGCACCCCAAATAGATTAAACTACAAATTAAAATATTACTCTACATCAACCAAACACACCCAAATCCTAAATAAATTAAAAACCCCAACCAATTGCAGCACTTACTCTTTTTATATACAGAAGTTACAAAAGATAAAGCAGCAATTTTGGGGCATCGTATTTGGAGTCAAGCTTTTGCTTCTCCCATGAAATTATATGCCCATATCTTTCACCAATTGTTAGTTAACGAAAAAAGAAAAGAAAGAGGCTTGTGAAGCCATTCGTGAGCTGCTTCAAGAGAGCAAAGAATAAAAGTTTGGAAAGAGATTGAATTCTATCTAATTAGGGGTTTTAGGTTGAAGTCAAAATACAATTTTTTTCTCAAAAAGTTAAAATATACATGTGATGCGCCAAATAGTTTGGTTTATGCCGTTTCAAAGGGTCACGAGTTCGATCTTAATGGATAGGATTGAGGAGAGGTTGGAGGAGTTGGAGTTTGGGTGTTATTTATATAATTCTGTTGTAAAAAAAAGAGCTTGGTTTATATATGATCTTTGGAAGAAACTAAAAATTACGAAAAAAAAAAAGTCATCGTGATCATATCAAATTCCTAATTAGAATTAAATTATGTCGTTTTCCAATCAGATGGCGGATGTGAACTCGCATCCTGCTTTATTAATTTGCTGTGATACTGTCATACTGATATCTTAAAATTTAGAGCGTAACAGTCACATTCATTTATACCGTTATGGCATTGGCAGCTAACCGTTTACGAGCGAGTAATTATTACGTACTATTACTGGTAAATTTTTATGGTGTTTATTTACATTTTCACCGTTAGTTGGTTTAATTGTCAACTATATATATACACATTCTACTTGAGCAAAATAATCTTCTTTTTTTTTTCAGCTGCTACAAATCTTATAAATCAAGATGTACAAAAAAAAAAAAACCTTAAAAGCATTTATAACCGTCGGCATAACATGACAGATATATGTTGACTAAGCATTTATTTTTCTCCCCTTATTTTTCTCTAGCCTATGCCAGGACTCATCCTTAGTCATGACTTAATAGCACACGTTTTTCTTTTGGAACAGTATAATTTTGTCACAACACAATTTCATATGCATGGTTGGTGGGGTGCATAAGTTAGCTGTTTGCATGTGAACTGGTCGAATAAATAGTGCTCCATCTGAAATAGTAATAGATAAAGAGCATAGGTTCGTTGCTTTATGTACACGATGCATCCCCTTTCCTGTTAAATTCAACCATGGTGGTGGTGGCATTAATGTGACAATATCTGTAGCTCTTTAAACTCATTCCATTCCACATGTTCTGCTTTTTCTACGCAAGAGTGCTCTCTTGAGTTTGTGATGGGAGAGATGCCTAAGCCTAGTCTTTTACTTTGCTTTAAGTAGCTTAATTGGATTGGAGGGACTTCTCAATCTCATGCTTTGGATATAGAGTGGTGATTTTCTTGCTAGCCTAAGGTGCCCATACTTAGGTGAGAAAATCCTTTCAAGGCATTAAGTGACTGCATGTTCGTGCTTCCTTTTTTGAAAAAAAAATGCTTACTCTCCTAAATAATTTCCTTAACTCATAAAATGCTCTATTACTTGCTTTGAAGAGAATCTGTGTGACAACCAGGACAAGAGAAAGAGAGGAATTAGTAGTATTTAGTACTAGCAGGTATCCCTCTTATATTAAGGGGAAATGTCCAAGTTCGTGAAGGGACTTTAATTTTTTAGTCTTTGATGAATAGATCTTCTTCCTTTGGTGAAGATCACCATTTTAAGTGTTCTAGTTGACATGCAAATTAAAAGAATTGACGGAAAATATGTGGATTGTTAAAAAACAGATTGATAAGAGTGAAAATGTAAAAAAGATGCTGTAGACCAGCTGTTGACCAATATGCAAATAATGGACTGAGCTCGTTAACGTGGGCTTGTAACTCAAGTGAGGGTATTTTAAAGTGCTCGAACTCTATACCAGTCTGGACGGGCTGTGTGCGGGCTTGGCAGTTATATGGGCTTGCCCGAACTAACTGGAGGGCTGACCAAGTGGATCATATACAAATAAAAGACCACTGGGCTGGTCCCCGGATCGAGTTGATTGTTAATGGGCCCTATGCAACCCTGCTCCACATAATTGATTGGAATATGCGAATTATGGGACCATGAATTTGATGATACATAGGTTTATCGAGGAGACTTTCTTAGTCTTCTCCATGGTCATCATCTGCAACCAAAAGTTTGAAAAAATAGGTGCCTGCAATTAAATATGTCCTTGTCTGTTTTAATACTCCTAGCCTGGTGGCATTGTCAAGATTCTGTGGTTGTGCATAGTCAAGATTTAAGAACTCAAGCAACATAATAGTTGACACGGAGGGAGATTTCCATGAGAAAAAAAAAAAAAAATGGAAACACTGCCCCTAGAGCTTCCATCACCACCATACTCGAGCTCCAAACACTTCATTTTTACAATCCTCATTAGTTTGTTCAATTTTACTTGCCATATGATATCCTGCACCAGTGCTACTCTTGGCCCAAATCAGTCTGATTATCAAGCTCTGCTAGAGTTCAGGTCTAAGATCATGCAAGACCCCCAAAGCGTCATGAGGTCATGGAATGATTCCATCCATTTCTGCGAGTGGCAAGGTGTCACCTGTGGCAAGAAACATAGACGAGTGACCCTTCTGGATATTTCATCAAAAGGGTTGGTGGGTTCTTTGTCTCCTGACGTTGGAAACTTGAGCTTCCTCAGGGAAATTAGACTTCAAAACAACTCTCTCAAAAGTAACATACCACCAGAGATTGGCCAGCTCTTCAGGCTAGAGGTTTTGGATCTAAGAAACAACTCCTTTGTTGGCCAAATCCCATCCCAGATAGCAAACTGCTCAAACCTGAAGGAACTTACCTTGTTTTTAAACGAGCTAGAAGGAGACATCCCACTTGAATTTGCTGCCTTGTCTAAGCTCGAAAAAGTTGGAATTGCTCGTAATCATTTAACCGGAGATATTCCATCTTTTATTGGGAACTTTAGTTCATTACAGACTTTTTTTGCTGGTGGCAATGTCTTTGGTGGAACAATACCAAACTCTCTTGGAAAACTGAAGTACTTGGTTAATGTTGACTTCTGTGTAAATAATTTGTCAGGTACTATCCCTCCATCCATTTTTAACATGTCTTCCATTCAAATGCTCTCATTCTGCGACAACCAGCTTAGTGGATCCATTCCACCTGACACTGGCCTCACCCTCCCTCATCTTCGAATTCTTCGATTATGGGGAAATCGATTCAGTGGACATGTACCAGTGTCTTTATCCAATGCCTCTAAACTTGAAGATCTTGACTTAGGCATTAACAACTTCTCAGGAAGAATAGATATTCATTTTGGAAAGCTGCAACAACTTGGTAGTCTACGTCTAGATGACAACAGTCTTGGAAGCAGAGAAGGGAATGATCTGAGTTTTATTACTTCCATGGTCAACAGCAGCAGATTGTCAATACTGCTGTTGTCTGATAATCTACTCAAGGGTGTGCTACCACATGAGGTGTCAAACCTCTCCGCACTTGCGTACTTGTCCATTGAGAGTAATCAGATACATGGAAGCATTACAGCAGGATTATCAAATCTTCCTAGCTTGTCAGTACTGAATCTGATAAACAACCAATTTTCAGGTTCTATTCCTGTGGATATTGGTATGCTTCAAAACCTGCGCGAGTTGGGTCTTGGTCAGAATAGATTATCAGGACAAATTCCTTCTTCTGTAGGAAACTTGTCATTCTTGCTACTTCTGCACTTGAAGCAAAACCATTTAAATGGCAGCATTCCTTGGAGCCTCGGCAATTGCAGAAACTTGAATGAATTAATTCTTTCACAGAATAATCTTGGTGGTACCATTCCAGCACAACTTTTTAACATCCGTACCCTGTCAATTTCACTTGATCTGTCGCAGAACCTTTTGGTCGGACCCCTCCCTCCAGAAGTTGGAAATCTTGCAAATTTGAATGAATTGTATCTTAACCAAAACAAGTTGTCTGGAAATATTTCAAGTGAGCTTAGTAGGTGTACAAGCCTCCAGGCCCTTGAATTGGGAAGTAACAATTTTGAAGGTATGGTACCTCCCTCACTTGCTTCTTTAAAAGGTCTCAGAATTCTGGATCTTTCTGAGAACAATCTATCAGGTGAAATTCCAAACTACTTTGCAAAATTTGCTTTGGAATATCTCAACTTGTCTTTCAACAACTTCAATGGTGAGGTGCCATTAGAAGGCATTTTTGCAAATGCCAGTGCAGTATTTGTGGAAGGAAACAACAAGCTTTGTGGGGGCATAGCCCAGCTGAAACTGCCTAAATGTCTAGGATCAAGGAAAAAGAGGAAACATAAGTTGTCTCCTGCCGAAGTTGTTGTGATCACAATAGCCTGTGGTCTTGGTATTACCATCTTTTCAGCCCTTTTATGTTGGAGGTTCAGGAACAAGAAACGAATTCCACCTCCTACATCCTTAATCAAAAGTTCACACCAGAATGTGTCCTACAAAGATCTCCTCAAAGCAACAGATGGCTTCTCTTCAGAAAATTTGCTTGGGGAGGGAGGGTTTGGGTCTGTGTACAGAGGAACTCTTCAAGGAGTAGCTGTGGCAATCAAAGTGCTCAACCTGCAACAACAAGGTGCCTCTAGGAGTTTTTTGGCGGAATGCGAAGCTTTAAGAAACATCCGCCATCGAAATCTTGTGAAGGTAGTGACTGCTTGTTCCAGCATTGATTTCCAAGGGAACGACTTCAAGGCCATTGTTTATGAGTTCATGTCCAATGGAAGTCTTGAAAAATGGTTTCATCCAGAGATTCATGAAATGATACCCTCATCGGTTCACTCTCCAGGACTAAACCTTATGCAAAGAATAAGCATTGCAATTGATATTGCCAATGCACTTGACTACCTTCATCACCATAGTCAGAATTCTGTCATTCATTGTGATTTAAAGCCAAGCAATGTGCTTCTTGACGATGACATGGTTGCTCATCTTGGAGATTTCGGGCTATCAAAATTCCAAGTTCAGCTACCAAATCCAAATCAAAGCAACTCAGTTGGAGTCCGTGGAACAATAGGGTACATTGCTCCAGGTTAGTTCTAAATAATTCAGTTTTCTTTTTCTTGACCTTAAAAAAACTTGTATGCTACTTACATTTAGTTTTATCCGATGGCAGAGTATGGTTTTGGAAGTGACGTGTCAACAGATGGAGATGTCTACAGCTATGGGATCTTGTTGTTGGAGATGATGACAGCAAAGAAACCAACCGACAAAATTTTCCAGGGAGGTCTTAACCTTCATGATTTTGCTAGGATGGCTGCACCTGAAAATATTGCAGACATTGTTGACCCACTGCTTCTAACAGAAGTAGAACACAATGAAACAGGACAGAAATCAGAACAATGTCCAATGCAGCAGTGTCTTATTTCCATAATCAAGGTGGGCGTGGCATGTTCTATGGAGTCCCCTCAAGATCGAATGGACATATCAAAAGTTGTCACCGAGCTGCTAAGAATCAAGGAAATCCTGAATCAGAACTGACGTGGTCTAAAGGCTTGTCCTCGATTGGTCAAGTCACTTGTAGCCATATTTTGCCAAATTTCAGACCCACATGGATCAAACCCAATCTCCTATAAGTATAGATCACTTGTATTGGACTACTCACTGTTATGTTTATACGAGCTTGAGCTTTCTTTTCAAACGAAATGGGTAAAACCCAATACAGAAACATTATTATAGTTAATTACTTATGTCAACGTGGCATTGAATTTTTGGGCAATTTCATCATGGTTGGTGGTTGTGTGCATAAGTTAGTAGCTGTATTGCATGTGAACTGGTTGACCATTTTGCAAATGATGGGGATCCTTACAACTTCGTATCTGATACTAAATGATTAATTTGTAAATTACGTATCCTTTAAGAGAATAAAAAATAAAGCTCCAACTGAAGAAGTCTGAAAGAAAGAAGATTCATTAGTTGAAAACGTTGAATAAAAAACATTTTATTATCTCATAAGCACGACTCCCCAGGTCAGTGTTTTCAAACATGGCAGGTTCATTGTTTTATGCAGATGATGCATCCCCTTCCCTGTTCATACAACCGTGGACATTCTCTAGTTGCCTGCTTATATGTATTTAAAAAAAAAAAAAACGTTAAGCAGCTAACACAGATTTGGCATGAGAAGAATGGAAACAGTACCCTCCCTTGAGCTTCCATCACCAAATTTGAGCTCAAGAGTTAACCATGCAGTTTTCTCAAGACACTTCATTGTTTTCAAAAATTTCATCATTATTTTGTTCACTTTCAGTGCTGATATGGGCGCCTCACTTGGCCAAAATCAGTCAGATTATCAAGCTTTATTGGAGTTCAGGTCTAAGATCATGGATGACCCGGAAAGGATCTTGAGGTCATGGAATGATTCCATCCATTTTTGTGAGTGGCAAGGTATCACATGTGGCAAGAAACATAGAAGAGTTACCATCCTAGATCTTTCATCAAAAGGCTTGGTGGGTTCTTTGGCTCCTCACGTTGGAAACATGAGCTTCCTCAGGGAAATTAGACTGCAAAACAACTCTCTACAGGGTGAAATCCCACCTGAAATTGGTCATCTCTTCAGGCTACAAGTCTTACATTTAGGTAACAACTCCTTTGATGGCCAAATACCATCTCAACTATCCAACTGCTCAAACCTCACACATCTTCGGTTGTCTTTCAACAAGCTGGTAGGAAAGATTCCAGGTGAGCTTGTTGCCTTGTCCAGGCTCAAACAATTTTATATCTATCACAATCATTTGAGTGGAGGCATTCCTCCCTTTATTGGAAACCTTAGTTCATTACAAGTACTTTTTGCTTCTGAAAATGTATTTGGTGGAACTATACCTGACTCTCTAGGACAACTGAAGTACTTGGAAACTCTAGGACTTGGTGGGAATAAGCTGTCAGGTGTTATCCCTCCATCTATCTACAACATATCTACCATCCAAATGTACTCTTTATATGACAACCAGCTTAGTGGAGCCATTCCATCAAACATTGGCCTCAACTTCCCTAATCTTCGGATTCTGCGAATATGGGGAAATCAGTTTAGTGGATCTGTGCCTGTGTCTTTATCCAATGCCTCAAAAATTGAAGAACTTGATTTAGGACAGAACAATTTCACAGGAAAAGTAGATATCAGTTTTGGAAACCTGCAACAGCTTGGTTATCTACTCATGGATCAAAATGGTCTCGGAAGTAGGGAAGGAAATGATTTAGATTTCATTGCTTCTTTGGCCAATTGTAGTGAGTTGGTGGAGCTGGAGTTGTCTATTAATCAGCTTAAAGGAGTCTTGCCCCCTTCTGTTGCCAATCTCTCTTCCACTCTTGAGGCCTTTTCGATCGGTGAGAATCTGATATATGGTGACCTACCCTCAGGATTGTGGAATCATGATAGCTTGTCAGTATTGTTCTTGGAAAGAAACCAATTTACAGGACCTATCCCCACAGAGATAGGTAAGCTTCAGAAACTGCAACGTGTATTTTTTAGCAGTAACAGGCTATCAGGGTACATTCCTTCTTCTATAGGAAACTTGTCATTGCTGATTGAACTTCACTTGGAGCACAATCAATTAAATGGCACCATTCCTTCCAGCCTTGGAAATTGTCATAACTTAAAGCTCTTGAGTCTTTCCCAAAACAACCTGGATGGCTCAATTCCTGAGCAACTCTTTGCTATTCCTTCCTTGTCAATCTTAATTGATTTATCACAAAACAACTTAGTAGGACCCCTACCATCTGCAATTGGCAGTCTTTTCAATTTGAATGACTTAGATGTGTCACAAAATAAGTTGTCTGGAGAAATTCCAAAGGAACTTGGACGGTGCAACAGCCTTGAGGGTCTTTACATGAATAACAATAATTTTCAAGGAACCATACCTCAATCAATTGAATCCTTAAAAGGGCTTAAAAACCTGGATTTGTCGCATAACAATCTGTCTGGAGCAATTCCAGAATACTTGGGGGAGTTAAGATTGGAGTACTTGAATCTGTCTTTCAATAGTCTAGAGGGTGAGCTTCCAGTGAAGGGTGTTTTTGCAAATGCAAGTGCAATATCAGTTGAAGGAAACAAAATGCTCTGCGGAGGAATATCTGCGCTGCATCTTCCTAAATGCAATTCCAAGAAAGACAATTCCAACAAAGGCAATTTGAATATTGCCAAAATTATTGTCATCATTGTTGCTTGCATTCTCATGGTTACCATGTTGTTAGCTTACGTGTATTTCAGATTCAGAAAGAAGGAAAGGAAACAACCTGCTGAATCCTCACTGATAAGATCAACAGATAATTTTACATACGAAAGGATTCTCAAGGCCACAGATGGGTTCTCTCCAGCAAATTTGCTTGGCGCAGGAACCTTTGGATCTGTCTACAAAGGAACTCTTAGTGAGAATGGAGCAATCATTGCAGTTAAAGTACTCAACCTTCAACAAGAAGGTGCATCCAAGAGCTTCATGGCAGAATGCAATGCCTTGAGGAACATACGCCACAGAAATCTTGTGAGAGTAATAACTTCCTGCTCAAGCATTGATTTCCAAGGAAATGACTTCAAGGCTCTTGTTTACGAGTTCATGCCTAATGGAAGCCTGGAAGAGTGGCTGCATCCAATTTCTCAAACAAATTCAGTGTCAAGCCAACACCAAAGCCTAAGCCTTCTGCAAAGAGTGAATATTGCTTTTGATGTTGCAAATGCACTTGATTATCTGCACAACCAGTGCCAAGAACCCATTATTCATTGTGACCTGAAGCCAAGCAATATTCTGCTTGACAATGACATGGTTGCTCATGTTGGAGATTTTGGGTTATCAAGGTTTCATATTCCCCTTATAAATCCAACTCAAAGCAGCTCAATCGGAGTAAGAGGCACAATTGGATACACTGCTCCAGGTTGGTGAAAAGAACTAGAACCCTTCTAATATTTTCTTTATTTTTCTTTTTAAATTCGTGTTCCAAGTTTTTACTTCATTTCTGGAATGTTCAGAATATGGTCTAGGAAGTGAGGTATCAACCAGTGGCGATGTGTACAGCTATGGGATTCTGTTGTTGGAAATGATGACAGGCTTAAGGCCTACTGACACTATGTTCCAAGAAGGTCTTAACCTCCACAACTATGCAAGAATGGCTATGCTAGATCAGTTTGCTGAGGTTATAACCCGACCAGATCTTGTAGAAGTTGATGGTACAACAATTGAAGGTGCAGTGCAAGATAGGATTGATTGTGTTATTTCCCTGGTCAAGATCGGCATAGGATGTTCAATGGAGTCTCCTCATGATCGAATGAGCATTGCTACTGTTGTGAGAGAGCTGCACAAAGTTAGAAACATTCTTATAGGAAGTGGAAATAAATCATCCAAGCATTGATTGACAAGAAGCAACTCCAACAAAAGGCGTATGTGCATGAAAGTTATACATTACTGGGCCATACTATAAATCAAATTATTTTGAGCATTAATTAAGACTAATCAGGAGAACAAAATGGGGATGAAGAGGAAAAAAAAGAAATGGGGTGAGAGAGGCTCGAACTCTCGACCTCAGGATCACTCTTAAGCTATGAGACCTACGCGCTAGCCAACTGCGCCACCACCCCTTGCCGTTAAGCTTGCAATAGTTTTTTACACGGACAACAAATTTTATTGAAAGCCTTTCTATTATAACAGGAAAATCCACTCCCATCCATTGTAATTTGAATTAAACAAATTACATGAAAACAGGAACTCGGACTTATATGAAAGAGAAATAAACATGGGAAAGAGTGAAAGACAGAGAGAGAGAGAGAGACCTTTCTGTTGCAATATTTCTCTTTGCAAGCATGAGTGTCAAGAAAACAGGAACCATTGCGGCGCATAAATGGTTGAGAGTATGCCCACTAACAATGTGTTGAGTCCATTTGTATATAATATATTGGTTTGTCAGCAGCTTCTTCAATCTTGGCTAAGAAGCTTGTGCCTATGGCAACATGTAAGATGTCAAAAAGAGGAAAGCAAAATTCTTAGATTCTTCCAGCAAATTAATACCATTTTAAAAAGCTTCTTTAGTGACTAAGTTAACGTTTTTCTATTTTAGGAAGTAATTTTTTAAAGTTAATGTTCTAAGTTTATATCTTAAATTTAGTCAAATGTGATTTATATACCCATTTTATTTTGCTAAACCCCAAAACAATTGTTATTATCTTGTTATATAAATCTTTCTAGATTTGTTTTTTTTTTTTGGGGAATAAATCTTTATGGATTTAATAGTTATGACGAACAAAGATCTGCGACAGGTTTAGATTTATATGGATGTATGGATTTAAGAACAAGAATTATTTTTTATGGGTCAAAATTAAGAACATCTTGGTTAATAAAGAAAACATGCGCGAGTGACTTCTATGGGGCCTGTCTTATATATATGGGCCTTCGTTAAAGGCAATCGAATTTAATCTAATGTCGATAGACGGAAATGGGCCAATCTTCCCAGTCCATCTAATTATCGTCGGAAATTAGACACAATATAACCAAGTGCAATGCCAAGCCCACCAGTGCAAGTGCGGTGTAGCCCGGTAGGTAGTGGTACAAGTTGCAACATTCTGGTAGGAGGGGTGAGCCTATTATATTGTCCAAAAGCAAAACGTATTTGAATTGAATTTGAAACAAGCAACGTTCGAATTTCCCGGAACACCGAGCAGTACCACAACTACTCATAAAAATCAAATCTTTTCACTACTATCGGCCACAACTCAACCCACTACTAAACACCAACCAGAAGACAAAAGAAGCAACTAGAAACAGACCTCTCAAGAGCAGAGTAAATGTCAGGGGACTTTTGAATTTCGAGAATGGTAGCTTGTCTGTCCCTGTTGGAGTTGGACCAACTTCTTCGAGAGCCACCAGAGGATTGCTTAAAGCTCTTTGCTCTTGACGGTGGTGGTCGCTGCGGCTCATTGCTGGGTTCTACGAGGAGCGTAGCTGCCGCCGGTGCCAAAGCGGCAGAGGATTGTTTGAAGCTCTTCGTTCTTGCGCCGCCGCCGGCGGTGGCGGGAGATGAACAAGTGATTACAGCAAGAGAGAAGTGTAGTTGTAATGGATGGGTCAGTGTGGTCTGAAACACACAGCCTAACATGGATAACTCCATTGGAGGAGTTAAAAGAGGATAGACAGAAAGTAGTACAGATTCTACAGATACGAGAAAACTGTAATGTCTGGTAGAGCGGATATTTGACTACTCTTTTTTTTCAATTCAATCAATCTTCTTTTTGTTAATTTCGTTTCTTGGCTAAATTTCTTTCTATGCCTCTCTATTTTGTCCAATTGATCGATTTAGTCCCTGTGTTTTGATTTGGTTCAGTTTGCACATTTGAATTGTAATTTTGGGTAAATTTATTTCTTTTATTGTGGGTCAATTTACCTAATTTTTAATTAAAGAAAACACTGCTTAATGCTCGTAAAATAAATAATCAAATATTTCTTAATTAAAACTATCAATAAAAGAAACACTATACTTGTCCATTATTAAAATTTAAAACTCAACCAGAACTTGCCTTAGTTCCTGGCACAATAAACATTTTTTAATGCATCGTCACAAAAAATATTCAGTTTGACCAAATTTAAAAAATTAAATAAATTGATCTAAAATTAAAAAGTGAAAGGATAAATCGTCGCAAAATTAGAAATGAAATGATATAATTAAACTAAATTGAGTGGATTCAACGTATCTTGTTTGATAAGAGATCACTCATTAATTAGACCACGATTTTAAGAAATTGTACCGACCAAAAAAAAAGTTTGAATCAATTGTGCAGTCCACATACCATATCAAGTTAAGGAGCCAACTCGAAAACTCCACAACCCTATTTAGAGATAGATTTTTTTTTTGTAACTTTAGAGATAGACTGTTAGAATGCTTAATATTTAACATTCAATCTCAACAGAACTGAGTATACATGCTTCGACCAAAAAAAAAAAGAACTGAGTATACATGCTCCCATAAAAAGACTCTGGCTTAATTTCTACTAAGATTTTATTTGACAAGTTGTATCATACAGATTCCTCGACCACCTACTAATACTCACCCAGTAGCATTGGCAAACTTGGCAACCAAGTCCAATGTGTTGGACAAAATGTGTGTCACATTAACAACCGTAGGGATAACTAAGGCCCTCAATTTTACAACCTCCTTTCTTAAATCAAACTCATAATTGCACATAAAGAAATTATCCCCTGCACCACCAATCGACATCTTTGCATCTTCAAAGTGCTGTTTGAAGTCCGGCCTCTTGCTTTTATACATGTCGTCGAGTTGAGCTTTTGATGTGGAAAGGTCTCTCTGGCCAAGAACAAACATTTCAGAGCAAGAACTGAGGAGCCCCGACTCTATGAATGTGAGTCCCTTCATCTTCTTGAGGTTGTCCACTAATGTCATGGTGGACTGAATATTGGCTAGGCTCACGTTCACGGCAGTGAAGATGAGTCGACGAGGGCTCTCTTGGATTAAGGAGGCATAAGGTGAGAGAGAGTCGACACATATTATAGGATCGGTGGTGACATTGCATGACACCTTGATGAATTCTTGAGCACTAATAGGAGTACCTGTTGGACTACCAACGGGAGCTGTTGATTGCGATGATGCGCTTGCAATGCACAGAACTGAGAGCAGCAGCGAAACTATAAAGGAATTCGCCATACTCTCACAACTCACAAACTTCTTGTTAATTATTCTGGATGACAATGTGTTAATCACAGTGATGTTGGCTTTTGGAATATATATGGTGTTATTGTTATAAAAAAATAACAACGAAATTAAGGCCTCTTTCTTTCTTTTTATAGTTAATTTATTTTCCAAATTTAAGCGTGCGTTCCTAATCACAACAAAAGATACTGTTTTTTTCTCTTTTTGTCAAAATGGTCACCAACTATTGTATTTAATTTGTATATATGATATAATTATTCTATCTATGAAAAAATTATGGGATTCACACGGATATCCTGGATTGGCTCGCTCAATTAAGTCTACAATCTAGGAATTGATGGCGCAAAAAATCTTTTATCAAGATTAAATGGTAACTAATTAATGGATGATCAACCGATCCGACCTGGCAAGGTAAGTATATCCAATCATTTAAAAATGGTAACTAAGACTATATAAAAAAAAATCCCATGGATTTCTTCCCTTTTATGTTTATGTATTTCCTAGTTTTAAGACTATAATTTAAAAATACCTATGTCAACATGTAAGACGTCAAAAAAGGAAAGCAAAATTTTTAGATTCTTCCAGCAAATTAATACCATGTTAAAAAGCTTCTTTAGTGACTAAATTGACACTCTTTGATTTGCAGAATAACAACTGAAACGTCCTAGTGAAAGAAATTGGCTTTAGTACCACAACTACTCATAAAAATCAAATCTTTTCACTACTATCGGCCACAACTCAACCCACTACTAAACACCAACCAGAAGACAAAAGAAGCAACTAGAAACAGACCTCTCAAGAGCAGAGTAAATGTCAGGGGATTTTTGAATTTCGAGAATGATAGCTTGTCTGTCCCTGTTGGAGTTGGACCAACTTCTTCGAGAGCCACCAGAGGATTGCTTAAAGCTCTTTGCTCTTGACTGTAAGTATCTGGGCAGGCAAACTGACAATCAAATGCAATAACATACGCAGCGAAAAAACCGGATACACATGGAGGATTCAAGTGAAGGGTAGCTAAACCGAATAACAATTTTTACGTACATGAATCGGTTGAGGTCTTTCACCCAACTGTAGGGACGAATCAGCAAGAGCCGGACAGAAATCCCGCCCCTCTAGGGTATCCACACGAACCGTCGATGACTAGTAGGAAACCGTCTCACGATCTCCAACCCGAGCTCTCCCGAATAGCAGTGCTAGCTGCTGATTTCCGGGAGTTGTGTGGTGTTTTGTGTTTTTCTTTCTTTCTCAAAGAATGAAGGGGTAAGTGTGTGTTCTTGATGCTCTGAAAAATCAGAATGCAAAGTGTAGAGTAATCTAATTACTCACTCCAATAAATGCATAGATTATTAGAGACAAGAATGGCCAACATAATGGTCCATCCAACATGATTAAGATTCCACCACTATCTAGTCTATTCATGTCTCCACTATGCACTAATAGGATTACACATCACATGCCATCAGGTTTGGCTCAATAATTATGACAATCAGTGAATCAAACCAGCCCAAAGCGACCCTGGTCCAACCATGGTCTAACCACACCTGGTCGAACCATGGTCCAACCACGGTTCAACCACCTGCTCGAATCAACGATTCTAAGTGTGTGACCCTGTAGGCACTTGTAATGTCCGACAATAATTGTAAACTCATTTACAATTATAAGCAAAGAGCGGCGTCTAGCAACGCATCATTGCTACCCGAACGACAAGATCAGTACTGATTCAATATGCCTCGTAAGCATGTCATCGTCCCTTCGTCCCATTATCAAGATTAAACACGAGACATGGAATATGTCAATCTCGCATATGTTTAATCTCAGTTTCTTGATCCTCGATCTAACTGTGTAAAACGGATACTAATGATATCACCATATCATAATCCGAGCGCGGCCATGCATTTACAGTTCAACTCTATCAAGAAACCAACCAATAATATACCTAAGTCTACAAATTTACGAAATAGCCAAGAGTAAGATCAAAGTATACGACTCATATGTTGGGAACCTTGATGATCACAGGTCTAAGGACAATACATATAAGAACCGCTAATGACAATCATATAACGTTCCATGTAGCGTTCTTATGTGGGTCGGTCCACTCCACAAGTTCTCTAACTTGTACCCGTATGTAGAATTCATATCACATATAATTCTCAACATACGCTAGTCTTAATTTATTATTACAACCCATCCATAATAATAATCGACTAGGGACATCTAAGAATATATAAATATTCTAGGGTTATAAATTTGTGCAAGCGTTTATCTCATAAACGATATTTATTGGAATAACCTTAATGTGTATACATGATTACAAATAAACATCCATTCATTGGCTTTTGGGCATATTACACTAACAATCTCCCACTTGCACTAAAGCCAATCATACATGTTTCTAATACCAATGGACGCAGCATGACCATCATGCTTCTGCTGTGTAAGCGGCTTAGTCAACGGATCTGCTACATTGTTCTTGGATGGAACTCTGCACGGTCTGACATCGCCTCTATCTATGATCTCTCTAATAAGATGATAGCGTCGGAGAATATGTTTGGATCTCTGGTGGTATCTAGGTTCTTGAGCATGTGCGATTGTC
This sequence comes from Turnera subulata, assembly GCA_028386065.3. Lineage (NCBI taxonomy): Eukaryota > Viridiplantae > Streptophyta > Magnoliopsida > Malpighiales > Passifloraceae > Turnera > Turnera subulata. The sequence continues at coordinate 37,933 of JAKUCV010007742.1, read as the reverse complement.
CCATTGTTATCACAATAGAGCTCAATCGGACTCTCAATGCTTGGAACTACCCCAAGTTCAGTTACAAACTTCTTGATCCAAACAGCCTCTTTCGCCGCATCTGAGGCAGCAATGTACTCAGCCTCGGTTGTAGAATCGGCAACTGTCTCTTGCTTTGAACTCTTCCAGCATACAACACCACCTCCAAGACAAAACACATAACCTGACTACGATCTAAAATCATCCCTATCGGTTTGGAAGCTAGCATCTGTGTAGCCCTTTACAACAAGCTCATCCACGCTTCCGTAAACCAGGAATGCATCCTTAGTCCTTCTCAAGTACTTAAGGATGTTCTTAACCGCTGTCCAGTGACTCTCACCGGGATCAGCTTGATATCTGCTTGTGACACTCAAAGCATAAACGACATCCGGTCGAGTACATAGCATGGCATACATGATAGATCCTATTGCAGAAGCATAAGGAATCTTACTCATCCGCTCTCTCTCCTTAGTCGTACTAGGACATTGATTCTTTGAGAGAGCTACGCCATGTGACAAGGGCAAGAATCCTTTCTTGGAATCTTGCATGCTAAACCTCCTTAGCACCTTGTCAATATATGTACTCTGACTTAGCCCGAGAAGCCTTTTGGATCTATCTCTATAGATCTTTATGCCTAACACATAGGCTGCTTCTCCTAAGTCCTTCATTGAGAAATTCTTCCCTAACCAAGCCTTTACAGACTGTAGTGTCGGAATGTCATTCCCAATGAGTAGGATGTCGTCAACATACAACAACAAGAAAACAATAATGCTCCCACTAAACTTCTTGTAAACACATGGTTCATCTTCGTTCTTAATGAAACCAAACTCTTTGATCACTTCATTAAAACGAAGATTCCAACTCCTAGAAGCTTGCTTCAATCCATAAATGGATCTCTGCAACTTGCATACCATATTGGCATTCTCTGGATCGACAAAACCTTCATGTTGTGTCATGCACACATCCTCTAAAAGATTTCCGTTAAGGAAAGCGGTTTTGACATCCATTTGCCATATCTCATAATCATAATATGCCGCTATAGCCAATAGAATCCGGATGGACTTAACCATGGCAACTGGCGAGAAAGTTTCATCATAGTCAATACCATGAACTTGCTTGAAACCTTTCGCCACCAATCGCCCTTTATAGGTAATCACATACCATCCATGTCGGTCTTTTTCTTAAAGACCCATTTGCACCCTATGGGTTTTACCCCTACAGGTGGATCAACCAAGGTCCATACCTTATTTTGATACATGGATTCCATTTCCGAATTCATGGCTTCCAGCCACTTCTTAGAGTCCGGACCCGTGATGGCCTGCTGATAGGAAGTGGGCTCATCCTCTTCTATGAGCATCACGTCCCCAGTGTGAGTGATAAGAAATCCATATCTCTCAGGCTCATACCGAGTCCTAACCGACCTACGCAGTCCATGTGTTACAGGCACAGGATTCTCATCCACAACATCTTGTGGTTCCTGTCCTTGTTTCATCTCAGCCTCAATATCTCGAACTTCTTCGAGATCTATTTTCCTCCCACTGATTCTTCTAGAAATAAATTCTCTTTCTAGAAAAATAGCAGTCCGAGCAACAAACAGTTTGTGCTCGGTGGGATTGTAGAAATAATACCCTTTAGTTTCCTTAGGGTATCCTACAAAGAGGCACTTGTCGGATTTAGGACCGAGTTTATCTGATGCTTCACGTCTCACGTAAGCCTCACAACCCCAAATTCTCATAAAAGAAAAATTGGGACGCCTCCCAGTCCATATCTCATATGGTGTCTTTTCGACGGATTTAGATAGAACACGGTTAAGTGTAAATGTAGCACTCAATAATGCATGTCCCCAAAATGAAGAAGGAAGGTTAGCTTGACTCATCATCGAACGAACCATGTCTAACAAGGTTCTATTCCTCCTTTCGGATACACCATTCCATTGAGGCGTACCCGGTGGAGTGAGCTATGATACTATACCACACTCCTTTAGATGATCAAGAAATTCTCAGCCTAAGTATTCACCTCCTCGATCTGATCGCAGCATTTTAATGCTCTTGCCGAGTTGATTCTGTACTTCATTCTTGAATTCTTTGAACTTTTCAAAGGATTCTGACTTGTGTCTCATTAGATACACATAGCCATACCTACTGAAATCGTCAGTAAATGTAATGAAGTATTGGAATCCACCTCTAGCTTGTGTCGACATCGGTCCACATACATCACTATGTATAAGACCTAACAAGTCCGAAGCTCTTTCACCTTTACCGGTAAAAGGAGCCTTCGTCATCTTGCCTAACAAACATGACTCACATGTCTCAAATGATTCAAAATCAAATGAGTCTAAAAGTCCATCTTTATGGAGTTTAGATATACGAGTCTCGTTTATATGGCCCAATCGACAATGCCAAAGATAGGTTTCATTAGAATCGTTCATTCTAACCTTCTTCGTATTAACGTTATAGATTGCGGTTTCTAGGTTAAGAACATACAAACCATTGCTTAAATACGCACCACCATAATAAACATCATTGAAATAAATAGAACAACAATTGTCCTTTATTACAAATGAAAAACCTTTCTTGTCAAGACAAGACACAGAAATCAAATTCCTGCTTATGGTCGGTACATAATAACAATCGTCTAGTTCTAAAACCAAACCACTCGGTAAGGTAAGATAGTAAGTTCCTACGGCTAATGCAGCAACTCTTGCTCCATTTCCTACGCGCAGGTCTATCTCACCCTTTGCCAATCTCCTACTCTTTCTCAGTTCCTGCACATTTACACAAATGTGAGAACCACATCCGGTATCTAATACCCATGATGCAGAGATAGAGATATTAGCTTCTATAACAAAATACCTGAAGTGGAAGTCTTATTTCCCTTCTGTTTCTTCACCCCTTCAAGGTAAATAGGGCAGTTGCGTTTCCAATGGCCAGGTTTGTTGCAATGGAAACATTGTCCTTCCTTTGTAATACCACCTTTGGGTTTCAGCACATGGGAACAAGAAGATGCACATGCACCAAACTTTTTGGCACATTTCTTCTTCTTGTAAAACTTGGCTTTACCCTTTCCTTTGACTTTTCCAAACATCAAAATGTTGTTGGATTTGTTTGCCTTCATTTATTGCTCAACTGTTCCTAACATGTTAAGCAACTTAGACAAAGATTTGTCAAGATGATTCATATTGAAATTCATGATAAGTTGGCTGCAACTATCCGGCAACGATTGCAGGACTAGATCAACAGCCAACTCCTTTTGCAAAGGAAAACCTAGACCCTCAAGACTCTCAATGTATCCAATCATTTTGAGCACATGAGGTCTCACCGGTAATGACTCAGCCATCTTGCATTGGAACAATGCCTTAGAGGTCTCATACCTCTCATGCCTTGCTTGCCCTTCAAAAAGCATTTTCAGATGTTCGATCATATCGAGCGCACCCAAGGTCTCATGTTGCTTCTGAAGCTTAGAGTCCATGTTAACAAGCATAAGGCATGCAACATCCAATGCATCATCAACAAGCTTCTTGTAAGCATCTCTTTCTGCCCTAGAAGCATTAGGCGCCGGTTCATTTGGAACTTGCCCTTCAAGGACATACAACTTCTTTTCTTGTTTGAGGACTATCCTCAAGTTGCGATACCATTTTAGGAAGTTATTCCCATTCAACTTTTCCTTCTCAAGGACAGATCGCAGTGACATTGTGCTAGTGTTTTGTGCCATGGAAATTCTATAACAATGATCAACTCACACAAATAAGAGTCATGCATACAAAATCATTTAACAAGGAATTCTATTAAATGATGCTCCTACTATATAAATCAAGACATTCATATAAGTAGGCCAAGATCCATATTTCACTACTAGATAAGTCAACTTTGGCTGATCGCTTACTTCATAGTTATTTAGGTAGAAAACTCTTGTCAATTACATCTCATGTAACTCTTGGATAGTTGAGTGAACAATACTTGTTCTTGTCTATCTCATAGACTTAGCTCAACTCCTTGCCTCTAAGTCCTTAATCCTATTAAGATGACCTAGTTAAGTTCAACACCATAATAAGCAGTTCCGATATTACAATTATCGCGTCGCACCTTGCTAGGATAAACACTGGCACCTTGCTTTGGCAAAACCTACCAAGTGTTGATCTAAGCAATGATGAGTGCTTATCATGGAAGGCAACACAAGAAGAACTTAATATTTTCATCAACATATTATTCCAATACATTACATGCATGTTCTTGATGAATCATATATTGATGTTTGTAAATTTGGAAACCAAAATTACAAGTGAACATCGATGTTTAAACTTGAACATCGATGTTTTGAGAATCGGATTCTCCCAACTATTTGGCCGAGGCTCAAGAACATTGATGTTCAATATTTCAACATCGATGTTTTGAGTAACTTGAACTCCAAACTATTTGGCAGTAGCTCAAGAACATCGATGTTCAACTCTTAAACATCGATGTTTTGAGAATTCTTAAAGTTCATGATTTTGGCAGTAGCATTTTAACATCGATGTTGAACTGAAACATCGATGTTTGAACTTCTGAAACTCAAGAACATCGATGTTGGAACCTTGAACATCAATGTTATGTGAGTTCTGGAACTTCAAACCAATTTGGCTGAGCTCAAATAACATCGATGTTTAACTCTTAACATCGATGTTTTTTGAGAGTTCTGCATGAGAACATCGATGTTTGTCATACAACATCGATGTTTTGAAGGTTCGGCCAAGGCAAAACTTCATGCTAACATCGATGTTTGTCTCACCAACATCGATTTTATGGCCTAGCTGTACTAGAACGACAATCGTTCTATACACAAACCGACACTCGATTTTTCTTAGTCGAACTCTTCGACTTACTGCCATGAATATCTTGATTGATTTCTCATACCAATCAAGTGCTTGTTGTTTTTTAACAAAAGCACAACATCAACATGTTCAATAACTCATTTAGCAAATCACATATACAAAATGAATTCAACATATCACATATACTAGCATGTTCATACTATATCACATATAACATATGAACACATAATTCTGTTTAGAACTTCACAAGAGGCTCCGCTACCACTGTAAGTATCCGGGCAGGCAAACTGACAATCAAATGCAATAACATACGCAACGAAAAAACCGGATACACATGGAGGATCCAAGTGAAGGGTAGCTAAACCGAATAACAATTTTTACGTACCTGAATCAGTTGAGGTCTTTCACCCAACTGTAGGGACGAATCAGCAAGAGCCGGACAGAAATCCCGCCCCTCTACGGTATCCACACGAACCGTCGATGACTAGCCGAAAACCGTCTCACGATCTCCAACCCGAGCTCTCCCGAATAGCAGTGCTAGTTGCGGATTTCCGGGAGTTGTGTGGTGTTTTGTGTTCTTCTTTCTTTTGAAGGGGTGAGTGTGTGTTCTTGATGCTCTGAAAAATCAGAATGCAAGGTGTAGAGTAATCTAATTACTCACTCCAATAAATGCATAGATTATTAGAGACAAGAATGGCCAACATAATGGCCCATCCAACATGATTAAGATTCCACCACTATCTAGTCTAATCATGTCTCCACTATGCACTAATGGGATTACACATCACATGCCATCAGGTTTGGCTCAATAATTACGACAATCAGTGAATCAAACCAGCCCAAAACGACCCTGGTCCAACCACGGTGCAACCATGGTCTAACTATACCTAGTCGGACCATGGTCCAACCACGGTTCAACCGCCTGTTCGAATCAACGATTCTAAGTGTGTGACCCTGTAGGCACTTGTAACGTCCTTCAATAATTGTAAACTCATTTACAATTATAAGCAAAGAGCGGCGTCTAGCAACACATCATTGCTACCCGAACGACAAGATCAGTACTGATTCAATATGCCTCGTAAGCATGTCATCGTCCCTTCGTCCCATTATCAAGATTAAACACGAGACATGGAATATGTGAATCTCGCATATGTTTAATCTCGGTTTCTTAATCCTCGAGCTAACTGTGTAAAACGGATACTAATGATATCACCATATCATAATCCGAGCACGGCCACAGTTCAACTTTATCAAGAAGCCAACCAATAATATACCCGTTATATGGGTTGGACGAATCCCCTCTGGATCATACAAAACTCACTACACATTTATCATATACCCAATGATTACACTAAGTCTACTCATTTACGAAATAGCCAAGAGTAATATCAAAGTATACGACTCATATGTTGGGAACCTTGATGATCACAGGTCTAAGGACAATACATATAAGAACCGCTAATGACAATCATATAACGTTCCATGAAGCGTTCTTGTGTGGGTCGGTCCAGTCCACAAGTTCTCTAACTTGTACCCGTATGTAGAATTCATATCACATATAATTCTCAACATACGCTAGTCTTAATTTATTATTACAATCCATCCATAACAATAATCGACTAGGGATATTTAAGAATATATAAATATTCTAGGGTTATAAATATGTGCAAGCGTTTATCTCATAAACGATATTTATTGGAATAACCTTAATGTGTATACATGATTACAAATAAACATCTATTGATTGGCTTTTGGGCATATTACACTAACATTGACGGTGGTGGTCGCTGCGGCTCATTGTTGGGTTCTACGAGGAGCGTAGCTGCTGCCGGTGCCAAAGCGGCAGAGGATTGTTTGAAGCTCTTTGTTCTTGCGCCTCCGCCGCCGGTGGCGGGAGATGAACAAGTGATTACAGGAAGAGAGAAGTGTAGTTGTAATGGATGGTTCAGTGCGGTCTGAAACACACAGCCTAACATGGATAACTCTATTGGAGGAGTTAAAAGAAGATAGACAGAAAGTAGTACAGATTCTACAGATACAAAAAAACTGTAATGTCTGGTAAAGGGATATCTTACTACTCTTTTTTTCAATTCAATCAATCTTCTTTTTGTTAATTTCGTCTCTTGGCTAAATTTCTTTCTATGCCTCTCTATTTTGTCCAATTGATCGATTTAGTCCCTGTGTTTTGATTTGGTTAAGTTTGCACTTTTGAATTGTAATTTTGGGTAAATTTATTTCTTTTATTGTGGGTCAATTTACCTAATTTTAAATTTAAAAAAACACTGCTTAATTCTCGTAAAATAAACAATCAAATATTTCTTAATTAAAACTATCAATAAAAGAAACACTATACTTGTCCATTATTAAAATTTAAAACTCAATCGGAACATGCCTTAGTTCCTGGCACAATAAACATTTTTTAATGCATCGTCACAAAAAATATTCAGTTTGACCAAATTTAAAAAATTAAATAACTTGATCTAAAATTAAAAAGTGAAAGGATAAATCGTCGCAAAATTAGAAATGAAATGATACAATTAAATTGAGTGGATTCAACGTATCTTGTTTGATAAGAGATCACTCATTAATTAGACCACGATTTGAAGAAATTGTACCGACCAAAAAAAAAATAAAGTTTGAATCAATTGTGCAGTCCACATACCATATCAAGTTAAGGAGCCAACTCGAAAACTCCACAACCCTAACCAAACCATTTAGAGATAGATTTTTTTTTTTAACTTTAGAGATAGATTGTAAGAATGCTTAATATTTAACATTCAATCTCAACAGAACTGAGTATACATGCCCCCATAAAAAGAATCTGGCTTAATTTCCACTAAGATTTTATTTGACAAGTTGTATCATACATAATATTGATTCCTCGACCACTTACTAATACTCAACCAGTAGCATTAGCAAACTTGGCAACCAAGTCCAATGTGTTGGACAAAATGTGTGAAACATTAACATAGGGATAACTAAGGCCCTCAGTTTTACAACCTCCTTTCTTTGATCAAACTCATAATTGCACATAAAGAAATTATTCTCTGACCAACCAATCGACGTCTTTGCTTCTTCAAAGTGTTGTTTGAAGTCCGGCCCCTTGCTTTTATACATGTCGTCGAGTTGAGCTTTTGATGTGGCAAGTTCTTTCTGGCTAAGAACAAACATTTCGTAACAAGAACTGAGGAGCCCCGACTCTATGAATGTGAGTCCCTTCATCTTCTTGAGGTCGTCCACTAATGTCATGGTGGACTGAACATTGGCTAGGCTCACGTTCACCGCAGTGAAGATGAGTCGACGTGGGCTGTCTTGGATTGACGAGGCGTAAGGTGAGAGAGAGTCGACACATATTGTAGGATCCCTGGTGACATTGCATGACACTTTGATGAATTCTTGAGCGCTAATAGGAGTACCTGTTGGACTACCAGCGGGAGCTGCTGATTGCGATGATGCGCTTGCAATGTACAGAACTGAGAGCAGCAGCGAAACTGTAAAGGAATTCGCCATACTCTCACAACTCACAAAGCGTATACTAGTTGTTAATTATATATTATGGATGGAACAAACAGTGGATGACAATGTGTTGATCACAGTGATGTTGGGCTTTGGAATATATATATAGTGTTATTATTAAAAAAATTACAACGAAATTCTTTAAGTAAGGCCTATTTCTTTCTTTTTATAGTTAATTTATTTTCCAAATTTAAGCGTGCGTGATCTAATCACAGCAAAAAAAAAAAATTCTCTCTTTTTGTCAAGATGGTCACCAACTATTGTGTTTAATTTTGTATATATAATATAATTATTCTATCTATGGAAAAATCATTGGATGTAACGACCCGGGTAAAATTTTCGTGATTTTACCGAGTCATTTTAACCCATACGACGGTAAATAAATTTTATCATTGTAATTCGAGAATTCTACCGCACCGAGTTTTCCGAAGTTACTGGGAGTAACCGAGTTCCGTTTTGATCGCTGAGGATATATGATGTTTCGGAGTATCCTCGTTAACCGAGCCTCGGAATTCGATTCCGAGGGTTACCCAGAACTTCCGAGAATTCTACACGGCTTACCGAGCCTCGGTTTTTAAAACCGGGACTTGGGCAACGCTCAGGAGCATTAATCGGATTTTTCGAACCCAAGTCGTATTTTTGGACTCGGGACGGAAAATTCGGAAAGACGGATATACCCTTACGATCCTTTTTCCCTTTTCATCATTTCTTTTCTTTTCTCTTCTTTTTCCTTATCTTTTCATTTATTGCCTTTCTTTTTATTTCTTTCCTCCCTTTTCTTTTTTTTTTATCTTCTTCCAATTATTCTCCAGCTAATCTCCTACTCCCACTTTCCTTTCTTTTCATTATCTTCTTCCTTTTCTTCCTCCACTAACCGACCACCACCCACAATTTCCTCCACCATTCACTTTTTTTTTTATTTTAATCTATCTTTCCTCTCCACTTTCTTTTTCTTTTTCCATTTTACCTGCAGCCAGCCCCACCCCCCAATTTTCTCTTCAACTTCTTCCTCCTTCCCCACCTATTTCTCTCCACCGATTCCTTCCCTCACTGCCGCCGGAGCCTCCGCTCCTCCTCCTCTTCCTTCTCCCCACGGTCGCCACTGTCTCCCCCTTCCCTCCCTCTCGCTTCTACTGCCGGCGCACCAAGTCAGATAAGCCACCCTGCCTCTGCCTCGCGTGCCATCAGCAGCAGTCGAGTGACGCTGCCGCCGCCACGACGAATTCGATATCACCGCCGGGACAGAGCACCAGCCTCCACCGTGCCTGGAGACGATCTCCCCTCCCTCTCCCTCACCGCCTCACCAACACCCATCTTCCTCCTCTGCTCCGCCCTGCACGCAGCCATCGCCGAGGCAAGGGATGCGTCGCCTCCTTCCTTCGCCGTCCCCTGCTGCCGCCCAGAGCCGCCGCTGCACCTCAGCTCCTGCCGCGTCTTCCCCTCGTTGTTGCTGCAGGACGCGAAGCCAGCGCCACCGTTTCTCCTCTCCTCTTTTCCACGCCGCCACCAGCTCCCCCCTGCACCGCCGCCGATCTGCTCCTGTCTTCTCCCTTCCACAGACGCCGTCGCCGTTCTCATGGCTGAGGGGGTAAGACGTGAGATCGACCCTCTTACCTCTCTTTTCTTCCTTTTTCTTCCCTAACCCGTATGCTAACCGGGTCAATTTTTGGTTGTGGTCTCGTGTGCTGGGTCAGTGTTGTTTGTGTTGTTGATTGTTGAAGGTTGGTTGGCCGTGGTTGATGGATGGTCGATTAGCGGGGTGGTTGTTTGTTGACGGCGAGTTGCTCTCGAGGCTTTTGTACCGACTATGGACGAAGACTGGAGTATGGGGAATTTCTGTTTGGGAACGTTCTGCGTGAACAGTAACCCGCCGGAATCCGGCGAGGTTCCGATGACTCGGGAATTTTCCGGCAAGCTCGGAAACGGATTTTGGGTAAAACCCGAACCTTATGACCATATGCATTCTTAACGAACCCNCCATAATGTTTAATTTCCGGTTAAATTTCATTTGCGTTTACCTGGGCTCGCGAAAGGCCCGTTGTATTTAATTTCGGTTTTATTAATTTTGATTGGGCTAGTTATACTAGAAGGCCCATGATATTTAAAGTATAATCAAGTCTTTTAATTAACTAACCCAATCTGTTCTATGTTCCCGATGGGCTAAACGCACGTGAAGGCCTACCGAGCTTAATTTTTAAATTCTTTACTTATGATTTAACTGGGTTAACGTTTTATGGAGTCCGCATACATATATGAGTATATGTCTAATATGTTTAATTCCATTCTTTTGAATTAAAATAAAATTAGGCCATAACTTATTTGATTTATCAATTTAAATCACATGTATATATACATATATATAATGTAAATTGCGCTACCGACATTTACATTGGCTAAATGATATTGGGCCATAATTTTATATATTTTGGGCCATATTATGTTTTGCTAACTTACAATGGTATTTTGTTAACAGTAACATTATTATTATCATTACTCTATCAGGATATATACGTACATGTATTAATAAATATTATATTTATCACATTACGACATAATACCATAAATAGGCTAAGTTAATTTCTTACCGATAGAAATATTTTTCATTTAACGATTTTATTATCAATATGTTATTTAAATAACACTTTGAAGTATTTATCGTTTTCACTATTTTATAATTATTGTTCATAAACATATAAGTATTTAGTATTTAATCGGAAACAATTATGCTAAGAAATATTACCTACGTCACACCGACTGTGGGTATTTAACGGGTCGTAACCTGATTTATTTACAAATATATTTTCCTAAATATAAGCTACGTATAAGTGTACGTGTATATATATGCCTTATTGTCATAAGCGGCCTAAGGGCCGGGATATCGGCTTGGACGCTCGATTTTGATTTTGATTTTGACTTGTGATGAATATGACTGGTATAACAAATGGAAATAGATTATTAGTAACCTCCACATAAACGAATAAGATAATTAAGGAAATAATAAAATGAACTGATAAGCCATCTAATAACTATTAACCGGTATCATGCATGATCATCTTGTTTGTGCATTATAAGTGATTACTGTTGTTATATTATAGGAATATCAAGGCTTAACCGGATGCCAGCTTCCGAGGAGTATCAGGTGAGGTTGCATATACGTCATTCCACCCGTGATAACCGGGATGGTTGGTCTTGGAACTACATAGGTTCCACTGCATCTTACGGTTAATGTTGTTGATAACTTTGTGATATTTGCTGATAATTATTGTGAGAGTAGATTTCCTTTGATATGTGCCGAATTACTTGTGTGCTTTGTTGTTGTTGAACTGTTGAGATTTTCACTGTTGGATATTTGATTGCCGTGATTATTACTGCTGAGATTTCCGACTGTAATATTGAATCCCTGAATGTTGTGTTGTGATTGTTGTTGGACTATTGAACATGGAAAGTTGATAATGGATATTGGAAATGGAAATTGGATAATTGGAAATTGTATGGACGACTTTAATGTCACTTGGGAAGCAGTGGACTGACTCGATGGGTAAAGACTGTTTTGTGGTGGCCTTGACCTGGGTTCTTGTGGAAGCATGTCTATGCTTGGGATGTCTATCCCGTTGATTTATTTGGGATGTCTATCCCTGGGTTACT